>JAULBY010026761.1:0-12416 GCA_032358315.1 Ophiocytium majus | reverse complement strand
TTATCTTCTATTTTTTTAGAACACGAAGATAAAATCACTAATAATATAAATAAATACTTTTTCATTATTTCAATCCTTTAATTTCACTTAATACTTCTAATCTTGCACTTGCTCTTGCTAAAGTACTATCACTTTTTCTTAATTTATTTTCCAGTACATCAATTTTGACATAAACTTCTTTTACATTTTTATCACATTTTTCAATTTGTGAATTTAGATTCATTTTGTTATCAGCATAAAGATAACCAACTGCACAAACCACTAAAAACATAATTGCTTTTAATGGGTCTTTTGCAAACTGCTCAAAGTTAATTGGTAAAGCCATATTTTTATTTTTTAGCGTTGTCGATTTTTTTTATTAACTCTTGAAAATCTACATCATTCGATATATCATTTTCTTCATCCATTTTTTTCTTTCTATACGCTAAATATAAAACCCCCAATACTAAAATTGAAGTTCCAGCTATAATTAATGTTTTCTTATTTTTCATAACTATTTTTTAAAAGTTTTATAAGCATATAAACCACCTACTACAACTGCACCAATAGATACTATTGTTATTATATTTTTTACATTACTTGTTGTAAAAAATGAACTAACTCCACCTAATACACTACCAGTTACATCTTGTATTGTTCCAGCACCTTGTAAAACTGGTGCAAATATTCCAGCATTAGCAAAAGGATTTAATCCATTTTTTGACACATAACTTCTAAAAGATGAATCAAATGTTCTGCAATTCAAATTACTACTTAAATTACCACTTTGAGAAAAAGAATAATCCCAAATAAAATTAGCTTTAGTTTGACCAAATTTAGCTTTTAAGTATTGATGCCATAAAATCCAGTCATTACAACTCCAATAGGTATCACTTCCCCATTGGTCGTAATCTGGTGCTATATTCCAAGTAGTTACTGACATATTATTTTGTTTTTAATATATTTCCATTTGATTCAGAATAACCCATTGCTCTTAAAGTTGTATTAAGAGTGTCTGACTTTTTATCAATAGCATCAATTTCTTGTTTAAGTTTATTTGAAGCCATTTTTACAAAAGCATTTGAAGAAGTAGCATAAGAATCATATTTTGCTTTAAGTGGTTCTTTTGCTTTTCTCAAATCATTTAATTCAGTTGCAATACCTTTAGCCACTTCTAATTTTTTCAAATCTTCTTCTGGATTAGATGTTGAACCAATTGTAGAATTTCCCAAAATAGTGTTTGAGGTTTGTAAATCAGCTAATGCTAATTTTTTTTGGTCATTAGTTCTTTTATTTTTTAAAAAAAAATAAGTTCCTCCACCTAATAAAGCAAATGCACCAACTAAATATAATACACTTTTATTCATAATTACGCTTGTATTGGTGGTGTTTGACCTCCTTTTGCCTTAATAGAATCGATTAACGCTTTTAGTTTATCTAACGCAGTAAAAATAGTAGTTTCAGTTGTATTAACAACTTCATCTGTTACTTCCATAGGTGGATTTAGATTAATTACATCTTCTTCTTTTTTACTTTTTTTGGAAGCGTAAAGGTAAATTCCAGTACCTACTAAAACTGCTCCAATAACGTAATATGCAGTATGTTTTTTCATAATATTATTTTTTTGATTTACTTGCTAAAAAATCATTGTACTCTCTAATTGATATACTTGTTTTTTTAGTAATTGCTTTTAATCTTTTTTCAGTTTTGTCGCCAAAATCTCCATCAACTTTAAGTCCACCTTTCAATCCTTTTTGTAATGATTTTACTTCATCACCTTGCGAACCTTTTGACAAAACTTTATTTACATCAAATGGTGTTGTAGTATCTGGTGCAACTTCTTCTGCACTTGTAGGTTTTGAAAACATATTTTTATATATGTAATATCCACCTAATGCAATTAGTAATCCAGAAACTATTAATGCTTTTTTCTTTGTGTTCATTTTATTTATTATTTAAAAATTGTCTTAATGTTATTTGTTTTACTCCTTTTACTTTTAATAAAGCATTTTCAGTTTTAGTTCCAAAATCTCCATCAACACCATCTTTTTCAACGCCAGAAAATCCTAAATCTGCATTGTATTGATTAAGTAATATTTTTTGTAATTCTGATACTTCGCTACCATTTGAACCTTTAGATAATACCATATCTAAATTCAATCCTTCAAAAGCATCTGAATTAACTGCTTTTGGCAATGATTTTAGCCATTTGTTAATTCCCCATCCACCAACAAGTAAAATTATACCTACTATTAATAATTTATTTGGACTTTTTTTCATAACTTTATTTTTTATTCATATTAACTATTACTACATCTGACCTAAACCAACGTAAAGTATTATCTTTTTTTATTGGATTCCAACTGAAATTCTTTTTAATGTCATATAATTGATTTGAATTTTCTTCATTTACTCCAAACCATAATTTTTTATCATCACCCATTTTAATATCTACTACTTTACCAATAAAAGATTTTTTAAAAGGTATAGTTCCAGCTAAATTATTTACAAAACCATTATTTACTCCAGCACCCATTCTAACATTTACATTATCTTGAAAAGTGTAAATTTTTTTTCCTAAATATTTTTTATAGTTTTTATTTTTTAATGATTCTTCAATATCTTTTTTATAATCGTTTACTGATATTTGCATCCCTTCTTTTAATCCAGAATTAAGTGTGCTTCCAGTTGCATTACTATAATCAAAATCTACGCTTTCATCATCAATAATTCCTACTTTACGATGACTTGCTTTATCTTTTAGCCAAAAATATATAACAACGCCTACTGCAAAAACTCCAGCACCAATTAATATATTTTTTTTGTCTATCTTCATAATTATTATCTTTTAGTTGCAAATTCATTTGGATAATTCCACATATAACCTAAATTACTTAATTTATATAATAAATCGCTTTTTTCATTTTGGTATATTCCAAGTTCTCTCATTTGACTATTTGGATTCCAAGAATTTCTTAAACCAGCATTTATAGACATTATTGTTGCATCAAGACTTAATAATCTTTTAGCAATTGTATTTGCTTTATCAAGAGTTTCTTTTTCTGCTTTTTCTCTATTGGCTTTTTCAATAGCTTTTTGATTATCTTCTTTTTCTTTGTCTGCTTTTGAAGTATCTGTACTTCCACCAGTAGTTGAAGAACCAGTTGTTGTAGAAATAGTATTATTTGGTAAAACTGCACCATTTAAAACTGCATCTCCAGAAACTCCAGCTTTATCTTTATTATTTTTTTTAAGATAAACATAAGCTAAACCTCCTACTGCTAAAACTAAAACACCAATAACTATATTTTTATTATCTATTTTCATTACTATAATTTTACTAATCTACCACCAGACATTGCACGAGGGTTGGCAATTACTTTATAACCTAACTCTTTTAATTGTGCTTCTAAATCAGTAATTTGTTTTTTTAAATCCAAATAACTTTTTGAAGTAGATGTATGTGTTGGTAACGAAATAATTTTTTTAGATAATTCGTTATGATAAACTAAAATATCTTTTGCTTTTTTTTCATTTATTAAATCTACATTCATAGTTTCTGCATACGCTTTGCTTTCAGTTTGCAATTTGTTTGCGAAATCTATTTGTGCTTGTTTGTCTTTAACTACTTGTAAATCTTTGGTTTTTTTCATTTTCCAAAGTAAATAAGCAATAGCTAAAACCGATCCTCCTATTAATAAATCTTTAGTTTTCATACTATCTAATTACCATTTTATTTTTTTCAAAGTTTTTGATAAAATTATCAATCCTATCAAAACGCTTTTTATTGCTTTGGTTAGGTGCATCTTTAAATACTTCTAAAAACGCTTGATAACCCTCTATACGAGGATAACCTAAACCTAAATATATCAAAAGACCATTAATATCGGCTTCTGATTCATCATCCATATTTTCATTAACGTAAAAATGGCTGAACTCGTGGCAAAGAATAGCAAAACGCATTGGAACTGTGTAAGTATCAAATTGTTTTTTAGCAACTTGTATTCTACCAGTTACTTTTGATATTCTTGCTGGTGTTGTAAGAACTTTACCATCGTGGTTTTTAATTTCTTGTAAATACTCAATCATAAATTCTCCATTGTCTGATTGATATGATTTTCCAGTTTCCAAGTATGGTGCATTATAACAAAATCTTTGTGCAAAATCTACAAAATGTTGAACGCTTTTATTTTGAATATCAACAACATCCATTCTTTTTTCTAAAGGCGTTTTATCAATTGAAATAACTTTTATGTTTGTTTCTTGCTCTTTAGGTGTATTTCCTTTTGAATCATCATAAACAGATAATACAACAGAATTTGAAGTTATTGGTAGTCTAATGTAAAAAGTTTCAGTATTATGAACTGTTTTGTATCTATCGGTAAATACAATTTTTGGTTTTTCTTCATCGTAAATTTTAATCCTAACTTTAGTAGGCATTGCACACGATATTTTTACGCATAAGCACATTTCATCGTATCTGGTTTGTATTCTAAAATTCATACTACTTTCTTTTGTTATAAATTTTGTAAACTATTGCACCAGTTATTACTACTGCACTACCTATCAATAACCATTTATTAAGACCAAGAAATTTATTTTTATCTATTGCATCAACATTTGATTTATTAATACCTAATCTATCTTCAAATTTCGTTGAATCTAAACCAAGTGAATCAACTGCTTTTTTATTCGCTTCTTCCAAAACTTTATCAATATTTGATGTGTCTAAACCATCAACTGATTTGAATTTTTTATTAGGAATAAACTCTCCTTTTTGTTTTTCTCTTTCCAGCCAATCTTTAAAACTCAAAGAAGTGTTGCTTTCCTTCCAAAGTTTATTTGCACTTTTGTTAAAATTATCCATATTTTATTTTGTTGTTTTGGTTTCTGGTTTTTTTGTATTCATAGCATCTTGATACGCCAAGTAATATCCGTTATACAGATAAGACAAAGCACCTACTCCAGCTACTATTAATATAACTCCGATAATTTCTTTTTTCTTCATTTCTTTTGAATAAAGTTTTCTGAATAAGTTATTTATACAGAATTAATTACGCTTGTTTTTGACTTTTCTTCCACGCTTTACCAACTACCCAAACAGTAGCGAATAAAACTAAAAGACCAGTACCTACTCCTACTAAATATTTTGTAGTAGAATTTTTACTTGAATCATCGTTGAAAAAATTTTCCATTTTTTTAATTTTTTATAAAGTTACTAATTTAATTTATTATTGTTGAGATTTTTTCCAACCTTTACCAACAACCCACGCATATCCGTAAACAACTGCGAATGATAATGCAAGTCCTAAAACTGCTCCTACTAAATTTGGCTTTTTCATTTTTTGAATTTTTAAAAGTTAAACGATTGTTTAATTATGAATTATCTGCTGGTAACTCTCCAGATTTTTCTTTAGCTTCGTGTTTCATATTCCACAAATAATAACCTAAACCAAGTACCAAAGCACCTACTAACAACATTTTTGTTTGTTTTTTCATTTTTTCTATTTTTTATTTACAATCATTGCGGTTGCAACTCCGCCTATTACTGCTCCAATTAATCCACTAACGTAGATATTTTTACTTTTGTAGTAACCTACCATTAATCCTAAAACAAGACCAGTAACCGCACCATTTACAGATGCTTTAGTAGTAAGCATAAGAACATCTCGTTTGTCTTTACTAACTATATCTTTTACTTCTTGTAAATAATTTGTTTTTTCTTCTTCCATTGTATTATGATTTTTTTCTAGTTACTGCGAAAATTACAAGTCCTAAAACTAAAACTCCACCAACTCCTAAAGCAATGTATAAAGTCGTGTTTCCAGTAGTTTTTTTACCACCACTAGCTAATGCAGTTTGTAAATCCAATTCTTTACCTTTAAGCATTAATTTTGCAATTTCTAAATCATTATAACCTTTTTGTTTAAGAGCATCTGCTTGAGCTTCTGATGCCTTTCTTTGTTCTTGACTACTTAAAAACGAAGTAGCACCTCCAAATAGAGTAGTACCTATTGAAGTCCAATTATCACCAGTTAAATTTTTATATGATTCTTGCATATTATTTCTTTTTTACAACTAAATAAACTACTAATCCAACAACAGTAACTCCTAATAAACTTACTCCTACTATTGCTCCAGTACTCCAACCAGTTGGAGGTGGTGTACCATCACTTGAAGTTCCACTATATTGACCAGCTTCAGAAAGTCTAACACTTGCATCAGCTAATTCTCTTTTAGTTTTATTATCATCCAATTGTAGATAACCAGCAAAACCAGTTTGCAATAACTCTAAACCTTGATTTAACCAACCAGTACTTCCACTTGTTGATTTTGTATCTTTTGGTTTTGTATCTTTTGTACCAGTATTAAAAACACTTGCATCAAATGTTGATGAACCCTCACACGCAGATTTATAAGCAGAAGGGAAAAATTGTTTGTTTGTTTTGTCTTGACAAAAAGCAGAATCTCCGATTGCATTTGCATAAGAACCACTCATATTAGAATAAGAGCCACTCATATTTGCTGACATACCATAAACTACATCTTGATTTACTAATAATTTAGAAAATTCGTTGTAAAATGTTTTTGATACTTTAAGTAAATTAGTAACTGCAAGTGCTATTGTTACATCCGAAGCATTGCTTGGAACAACAACTCCGTTTCTTAACAATAAACCTAAAACATCACTTTTTTTATTTTGGACTACATACATTATTCCGTATGCTCCTAAACTTGCGTTTGTACTCATTTTTATTTGTTTTTATAGATTAATGCAGTTACAATAAATAAAGTAGCCACAACTAAAATTACATTAGTTTGGTGTGCTAAAGTATCAGATTTAGTTTCTTTTGGTACTTCACTACCACTTGCGTTCATATAGTGTTCGTGGTGTTGATTTGCTTTTTTGCAACTTGAACAACCACATTCGGATTTTTTGTTATCAGAATTTAATTCTAAAATAATATCCTTGTCTGGATGATATTCCATAACTTTAATTAAAGCTGGTTCTCCAACTTGCGAAACTAACTCTGCTAAACTTTTACCTAAATTGCTTTTATCGGTAACTTCATAACCAAAAGAATTGATTATCATTTCAGCACCCTTTGGGTCGTTATCTGCAACATATTGATATACTGACATATTTACTTTTTTATAAAAAAAGGCAAGTAGAATTGAATCATACTTGCCCTTTTTTCAATTATACAATAATTCGATTATATCATTTGATATTATCCTTGTATTCTAATAGTTTGACCATTAGTAACTGGAGGTGTACCGAATTGTCTGCTTACTGAATTACCACCTAAAGCACGAGCAAGGTTGATGTTGTCTGCTGGGTAGAAGTATAATTTCACAGTAGCATTAGCCAATACTTGACGGATAATGATTTTAGTGAAACCATCGATTCTATAAGCATACTTCATAGCGATAATCGTAGTTTGTTGCTGATATGGGTCGATTGTTGGCACAAGTGTTTTTTGTGCTAAATTACCATTTGCATCTTTAGTGTTTACACTTAAAGTTTCTAACACTTGGTTAGCAGTTGCAGATTGTAAATAAGTTAAACCAACTGAATAAGGATTATTCATAAATTGGTATAACATTTCACGATAAGTAACATCTGAAATTCCAGAGCTAATTGTGATTGAACCGATAACTAAATCTCCACCAGCGGTAAAACCAGCATTATTGATATATTGGTAAGAACCCAAGATTTCAAAATTTGCTACTGCTGAACCAGAAGTAGAAGTTACATTAACGATATATGGTTGTGAAGTTTGAACACTTCCACCACCCATATTTCCTCCAGCGTTGAAGAAGTCATCACCAGTAAACGATAAATCGTTATCGATGAAACCATCAGCGTTTGAGAAAGATTCCATTGCATTTCTTTGTGCATTGGCTAAATACTTACGAACATTTGACATTTTTTCTATTTTTTAGAATTTTTTACTTAATTTTTTTACTCTTGTGTTGGTGCTACCATTGGAGCATCTACTTTGCTTGACAAAAGTTTTCTCTCGATTGCGTTTGCAAGTAATACACCTACAACAACAACTCCGATAGCTTTTAATAATGTTACTGCTTCACTTTTCATTTCAGAATGAATTAATTTTTATTATTTTATTGTTTATGATATTTATATACAGATACAATATCATTTTTCAAAAGTATAACAAATAATTATTATAAAAACTAATTATTTAGAAAATAAACGGAACAAACGCCTACACAAAAAGTTTCATTTATTTCATTAAGAATATGCCCCCAATTAATCCTACACCAATTTTAAGAATTGTGCTATCATACCACTTGGCTGGTTGTACTATTTCTATATGCTGAATACTCTCTGTTTCAACAAATGGATTAGCGTGTGTTATATCGGTTACACTTGTACGTTTTCCCCAAAACCATTTTCTTTTATCTCCAGTTACAACTATAACACTATCTGGAATACTTAATTCCGTTATCTCAACTCCCTTTTGATTAGACTTATAAGCAATATGATACCATTCTTTTAAATCACTACCTATCTTTTCAAAATTACAAGGTATAGAATCTTTATAAACTAATTTGATAGTATCGAATTTAGTATTAGTTACATATTTAGTTACGCTTTTTACATTTGAAAATTTATTGACTAATTCCTTAACATTTTTGTCCTTCATCAAAAGGGAACTTTTTAACTGGCTATTAGTATAATGTAAATTCTCTACGCTGGTTACTAATTGCCCATTTTTAAGTTTATAGACTTTGGTTTGACTATTAAGTGCTTTGATATTGGCTAATTGTAATTTCTCGCTTTCGCATTTTTGAAATAATTGTGAAAGTAGAATTAAGCACAAAACCAATAATACCACAATGTATATTCTATTTTTGTTAATTGTTGTATTCATAAATGTTAAATGTTACGCATAAGGTTGGTATGCAGTTTTGCCACCACTTTTATATGCTCTTAAAATTTGTTTACGTTGTTTACCAGTTGTTTCAAATGAAACGTGAACCCAGTCTGGTGCATCTTTTGTTCCAAATTCCCAAATTAACTGGTCAAAATTCAAATTTGCTTTAATAAATTCAAACACCATTTTATTGGTAACTCCGTTTGA
Organism: Ophiocytium majus; assembly: GCA_032358315.1. Lineage (NCBI taxonomy): Eukaryota > Xanthophyceae > Mischococcales > Ophiocytiaceae > Ophiocytium > Ophiocytium majus. The sequence continues at coordinate 3,327 of JAULBY010026761.1, read as the reverse complement.
ACTACCATCCATATCAATATCAATAGCTTCTCCAGAACAATGCTGACTTGTTAAACTACCACCTATTGCAGTATTTAACGCTTTGCTTCTATATCCACTTGAAATATGTATTGGTACTCCAAAATGTTTTCTGATTGGCTCAAAAATATTTTGTGCTAACTTTTTAAAGTTTTCTAAATGCTCTGGTGTTGGCTCGTTGCTAATACCTTTTCTTTTTGCAGTTTCGCTTCTTGTTACTTCTGCTAAATCTAAATGCTCTGATAATTTCATAATTTTTAATTTTCGTTATTATTTTCTTTTTTACTAAATATTCTTTCTGCACCAGTAATACCTAATGCACCAAAAGATAATAACGCTACTGCGTTTACCAATGCTTCACTTGGTGCTTGTTCTAAATCACTAAAACTATTTGCAAATAAAGTACCGAACAATGTGATTGCTCCTAATATTCCTACAAACCTTTTTGAACTTGGTTCGTTTTTTTCACAAAATAATTTTGCAATAAATCCTCTTTCTTTTTTTTCTAATTTTTCTTTCATTTTTTTTATTTTTAAATTAATCTAAATAATATGCAATAATTCTTTGCTTTTGCAACTTAACCGCTGATTCTGGTGTATGCACCTTTGAACCTTTACCTAAATCCCTCCGTTGCAACATCGGTGAAATTAGTTTTTTGTAATTTTCTGAAATATATTGCTCCACAATACTTTCAAACCTTTTTCTATCAACCCCTTTAATCTTTTCATCTTCAATATCAACGTAGCAGAAGTATCTCGGATTATTAAAATTATGATACTCATTATTAACATAGTTCTCTACTAATTTAAGCATTTCGTATTTATCTTCAAACTTGTTTCGGTGTTTGTCCACACTATCTGTATTTTTGTGAAACCTAATCCAATTAAGGTTTTGCCAAATTTTAGGAGAAACCCTCCCCACCGATTGAAAGTGTAATATAATGTCTGTGTCGGTATGTCTGTTTGTACAGATAGCACCAACAAGGTCATTCGGTAAATAATCCGAAATATATCTATTAATATCCTCAATAAGAAGTAAACCACCTCTGTAATCATTTAAAATTTTAAACAATGTATCTTGTATCTCGCTAATAGTCATCCTTTGTCCGTTATCGTGAAAAGGTCTAATCCTTCTTGCTTCAATTCTTGGGTGTGCAGAAAAACGCATAACATCGGCAAGTTTTAATGCCTTAATATCTTCAAATTCATCATTAACATCCAAAATTAATGCTCTACGAGGAGCAACTCCTTTTGCTGGATTGCCCATTATATAGCTTTTAATCATTTTGCTTGTTTGATATGTTTTCCCACAACCTTTCCTACCAACTGCAACTCCTAATTTTGGTTCTCTTTCTTCCATTATTTTTTAGTTCTTGGTGTTCTTGGTTTTTTTGTTGTTGTTGCTTTTGCCCTTCTAACTCTAACTGGTTTTACTGGTTCTTCGCTTAATTGCTCTAACCTAGACAAAATATCTTTATCACCGAATTGTGGCATACCACTTGGTTCTACATATTCTTCTTTAAACCCTCCTTTGTCAGATAAATTTGAAAACACACTATTTTCTTCTTCTGGCTCAAAATATTGTAATTGCTCCTCTAAATTTGTTTTAGGTTTTGATTTTGGTTTTCTAACTACACTTTCCTCAACTTCTGTAATTGGTTCGTAATAATCAACGCTTTCCTCTTTTTGTGGTGCTGAAGGTGTTGGTGTAGGTGTACTTGGTCTTGTAACTTGACTTTCTCTTATAGCCAAAGTATTTTCTTTTAATGAATCTAAAATATTATTTGCAGTTTTACGCAACATAAATGCTTGTGCAGTTTTAGTTCCTAAATCCGTTACAAAGTAATAAGCCAATAATTGTTCATCGGTCATTCCAATACCACGTTTTTTGAAAACACGAACAAGTGGTGGTCTAACCTTATCTTTAAAATCATCAGTAACTTCAAATGCTTCTTTAATGCTACTATTATATTCTACTGCAAAATCTTTAACGCCTAAATTACCACTTTCTGTTGGTAGCTGAATATCACCATCAATTTCTCCCTCTGCAATTAACTTATCAAGTTTTTGTTCGCTAATTTCTGGTAGCTTTCCTAAAAATCCACAACCTTTTTCATAGATGTCTAATGTCATTTCTGCCATCATTTCTGCACCCATTGTTTTTTCTTTACCATCTAATTCGCTATACGCTTCATTAAAAGGTTTTGCTGGTTCTTTTTCTTCTTCTGGAGTTGCTTCATCAAAATCACTAAAGTTTGGTGCTTGAAAAGTTGGTTCTTCCAAATCTGGAACTACATCCGAATCTGCATAAATTTTATGCTGGGTATAAGACCTCTGTTTTACTGGTGCATCTAAAGGAGAAAAGTCATCCATTACTTGTGCTTCTACAAATGTTTCTTGGTTAGTCATTGTTATTTAATTTAAGTTTTTGATTTATATTTTCTATTCGTTCAATTATGTAAATATCTGATTTATGTCTTGGATTTAATTCGTGGACTTCAGTACAATAAATAGATACCAAATTGTTAGGTTTTTTAAGTAAGAATGATATATCTGCAATATCAAGATTTAGAAAATCTTTTAATATCATTGCAGTAATGCCTATTGCATACCTTCTATTATTTTTTCTTGTTCTTGAATAAAAATCATCAACATCAATATTAAATTCTTCGCACACGATTTTAATAACTTGTTGCGACTTCAATTTAACTTCTTCGTTTAAATTACTTTCGTTCTCTCTTGAAATTTTCAATAATTCCAAAAGTTTATCCTTTCCAATTACTTGAATTGTTTTATTAAGTTCTAATAAAACATTAGATATGTTGTTTGTTTCTTGGTTCATAACTATTGGTTTAAATAATTATCTATAATTTCTTTAGTCATATCAAATCCCCAGCTAAAACACGCTTTATAGTTTTTAGCATTAAGTTTTTCAATAGTTTCTAATTGCCCTTTTAAATGGTCATTTGCAGATGCCTTAATTGTACCATCTTTTTTAAAGGGAGTTTCTAACTTCAATTCTATGAAAAGACCACAAAAATTATTTTTCGGCTCTAATATAAGAATATCTGGACACTTAAATCCGTTTTTTTGTATTTTTTTATTTCTACTAGCTTGTGTTTGAGTTAATTTTAAATTAGCAATAGTATCAGACATATATTCTACATCTGGGTATTGGTAACTTAAATATCTACAAACTGCTACTTGTAAATCGTATTCGAGGTGTTTCATATTTATCCATATTGTTATATCCCATATTTTTTGGTAAATTTTGGGTGTTTTAAAATTTCTTTGGCTACTTCTTTTGCAA
>JAULBY010026750.1:0-16857 GCA_032358315.1 Ophiocytium majus | reverse complement strand
AGCGGCAGCGGCGGCAGCGGCGGCGTCGACGGCGGCAGCGGCGGCGGCAGCGGCGGCGGCGGCCAAGTGAGCGGAGGGATCCTTTGACAGCAGAAAGGGGCGAGCGAGGGTGGTTGCGTGTGTGTTGGCGTTGGTTGTGAAGTCCGCACACACCCGAGCAGCCGGGGGACAGCCTGGAGCTTTTTGTGAGAGCTCAGTGCGGCCTCCCTTGTCTATGGCAGCGGCGTCAGGTCGGGGGAGAGGGGGAGGGGGGGGGGGGGGCTTGCTCCGGCTCCTGCAGGCTGCGGCACCTGCACACATGTACGGTAGCAAAACACTGAGTTCGGTTCAGGGAGCACCAGGAGCATAGGTTGGGTATTGCCAGTTTGCAACAACACGGGCAACCCCCGGCATGCCGTACACATTGCTGCGGTCACTGGTGGCATACCAACTGGGTGCTCGCACCAAACGCCCACACCAATACAAAGCAATGCATGACCACATGTTCACCACTGTGACTGCTCTTCTTGCCCTTCTGGCCTTTGCACATTGCGCTGTGTGCGTTGTACATTGTTGCACTGCCATGGCAGCACTTGACTACTGCCAGCAGTACGAATACAAGTGCACATCAACGGCGGCAGCATACACAACGCACGTGACATGCACCGCCTTGAAGGGCACACTGCCATGCTCATTGTGTAGTTGTGGCATGACGGTATTCATGGCGGTGGCAGGTGGTTGTGCACCTGGCAAAGGTTTGCCCGGGGAGAAACAGCGCATTTTGTGCACACCATTGATGATGCGCTTGGCACCAACAGTGAATGCACATGACATGGCCTCTGTACAATCGCGCCGCCACGCGATGCATGCATCCTGAAGGGATCTTAAAAATAGATACACTTCAAAGAAACACAATGCGGACGCTTATGGCGCGACACAACTCCAGCACAATTGGTGCTCACAGGTAAGCGCTCACCGCGCACATGGCACACCCACAACTCCCAGCCATACTTTTCATCAAGTGGTGTACACAAAGCGCCAGTAGTCACAAACACCGCGCATGTGTGATTGCGTGTACCACGGTCATTGCCAGTCAAGGCACATACATGGTGCTTGACTGGAGGAGGGTGTCGCAAATATTGGCACTTTGTGCACTCGCGCACTTCAGCTTTCTTAGGGTGCAAGCAACGGGCACGACGGGACAAGGAATTCTCTTGAAGGAAGCTTTCCGGGCACCGTTCCGGAAAAGTACTTGTATTGACGCAACAGCCGCACAGTCGGGGTCTCTCTGTTTTCTTCACAGCATGCGACAAGTAGGCATGACTGCGACCTTAATAACACTCTCGCCAACCTCCATGGCACGGCGCGCCCAAGTGGCCTGATCAGCCGCGTCATCATGCACCCGTTGCCTCCCAATTTCTGACTAGTAGTACTACCTAAGCAGCTCTAGCCCGATGGCCATTCGGCCTACGTGCGTGCTGTTGTTATTGACAGCGCACACCTATGAGTATGTCCATACCAGGCCACACCTGGCCAACTCACCCCCACATGCCGGCAGCATGACCTGGGTATTTGCACGCCCACAAGTGCAGTGCAATGGACAAAACTGTACTACTTCAGAAGTAGTAGTATGCAGAGGTAGTAATGCAGTATATTTGACAATTGCAAAAAAAAACGCTTGGTGCACAGAAGACCCCGTGCGCCTGGTGTGCCTACATGGTGCTACCAGCTTTTGATGATGTACAGCCGCGTCTCGTGTGTGTCTGCCAATTCCAAGGCGCTGGTGTGTCTCACTTGAACTGCGTGCACTCGGGCGTGCGCCAAACAGGACGATGGTAAGAGCGCGCTATGACGGCAGCACAGGTGCCACCCCAAGGTGTGGGGTGTGCTGTGTCGTGCGATTTTGGATCACATGGCACAGCACGTCACAGAAAGTTGAAGTGTGAAATCGGCTGTGTTGCAGCACGGCTGCAGTCTCCGCACATGCTGCGGATGCACCGTCCAGGCCTTTTCACAGGTCACAGTAGTTGCTGTAACAAGCCTCCCTGAGTGCACAAATGGTGGTCTGACATTGGCACGACAAGACAAACACCATTCACACACTGGCAGCATGGACACAACCACACTTAACACGCAGCACCATGCATGCCAAGGCCCGATACATGGTGCGTGGACAACACTATACACCAGCAGGTGCCACAAAACCCTCTGCCATACTGCCGTGGCAGGCGCGGAAAGTGGCATGCTGCTTGTGCGTGGTGCTTGGTGCCCGCTGCTGCTTGTAGCTTCTACAGGCTGGTTTGCAGGCACAGGCTGCAGTCCAGGTGGGCTGTACACGTGGCGCCACACCTGTAACTGCCTCAATGGCAGAGCGTGAAATGGCCAGTGCAGTGCATGCACATGCTGAAAGGCAACTTCAGTGACCAACCCTGTGCAGACGCATGTGTGGGGTCTGCTAAACACTAGCAAGGTGCACTTAAAGTCTAATGTGCTACTCAGCCTAATTACAGTGAGCACGGCGCACCAACCATAGCAGCAGCTCTGCAACACATCTGCTCTATCTGCATATATGCTGCCACAATGCCAAGGCACCATCTCGAATGGTAGCAACAGGCACGCACTGCACACTGACTGACTGGAGTCCCTACCTCACGCTGACTGTTTGCACATGGCATTCTGGCACGAACGGGCATACAAAGGACAACAAAGGACAACAGCAGGACACGACCACACAGCCTGCAACACCACACACGCCACGGCAGGGAACCACATTTACCATCAAGTGTCACGTGCGTGGTATTGGCACCAGTAGTGCACTTCCTATAAGTGGCTGCTGCATGGGCGCATGCACTTGGCGGGTGGGCGGCAACGGGAGCAAATGAAAGCATGAGCTACCTACGCTTGGCGCCTTTAGCTGCCGCAAGCACTTACCCTACACACACACCTGCGACCAATCGTGCAAGTGCTGCCGTTCACACACCAGCATACCCACTTAGATATACCCCGGTGGTGAGCCAAGCAGGAAGGCGTGGTCTGCCACCCCGACCTTAAAACGTGCGGGGGGGCTGCCACTTCCAAATACAAGCCCAGCTGCATCAAAGCGCTCCCGAGTGCACAGCGTGCACACGCTGGCGGGCACAGGGCAGCGTAGTTGCACACCTTCCAGCGCCAGCTCTTTCAGGCGCGGAGGCAGTGCATGTATGCGCACTGGCCGAGGGTCATTGAGGAAGACACCCCTTACCCAGCACGTCAGCGCCAGGAGGCTGGCGGGCAGCACAGGCATGCGGCAGTCCGTTTGCAGCCGCATAAAGGGTGTGACCATGTGCAGCACCTCCAACCCATCTGGCAGCACTATGTCACTGCCGAAGCGCCACTCCCCACGCTGCAGGCAGCGCAGGGAGCGCGGCAGTGGCGGCAGGGGGTGCTTGAAGCTGGCTACCAGCCGCAGCGACAGCAGGCCTTCGGGGAGGGGAGGCAGAGGGGTGTCGCCATATGGAATGCACAATAGCCGCAGGGTGGGGGGCAGGGGCGGCAGTGCATGCTCACACCCCTCTACCTGCAACTCCAGCAGCCGTGATGGCAGCTGCTGCAGTGCTTGGCGCAAGAATGAGAGCGTAAGCTTCTGCAGCCCCGGCGGCAACGGGCCAACTTCACGCACCTGACCCCCCAGGTAGAGCTCCTGCAGTGTGTCTGGGAGCAGGTCCAGGGGCGGAGTGCCCATGTGGTCGTCGAGATGCAGCTTCAGCAGGCCTGGTGGTTCGCCCCAGAGATGATCGGCTCGCTATCGTATTGGTCGCCGCTGTCCACCACAAGTGAGCGCAGCCCTGGCGGCAGCTGAAGTATGCTCCTGTCAGCCACGGCGCGACAGGTGTTGACTTCCAGCTCCTGCAGCGTCTCCGGCAGCACCAGCTCCGGCGCCAGTGCCAACCACTCCAGTTTCAGCCTTTCCAGGCTAGGTGCTAGGGCACATACTGCAGCTACGCTCTGCGTCTCATAAGCAGGCTTGCCGTTGATGATGAGCCTCATGAGAGTGAGGCTGCGCAGGCGTACTGGCAAAGCCAGCCCAGGCACCAGGCCCACAGGCAGGTCCGTTGTGAGCTCCCGCAGCTCTGCAGGCATGGCAGCGAGGATGGTGCGCGCCGTCACCTTGCACGCAGCCTCGTCTCGAGCCCAGGGACACTGAAAACGCTCCTGACGCTCATTGCTGAGCCACAACTGCAGCTCCTGCAGCCAACTGCAGCTCCTGCAGCGCCATGGGCACCGCGCCCAGCTGCCTCTCGAAGCGCGCCAGGACCAGCCTCCGCAGCCCCTCAGGCAGCTGCAAAGGGCTGGCGGTGCTCGCCCATGCAAAATTGGCTTCCAGACGCAGGTCGACGACGGTGGGGAGCGCCAGGATGCTAGACGCCACGGCCTCACGCACGTTGTCGCCACGCAGCCGCACCCACAGAGGGGGCCGTACCGACCGCAGCTCCCTGTTGAGGCTCCACCCCTCCTTTGGAAGCAGGCGCTGCTGAGCTGCGATGGTGAACACCTCCACCAGCAGCAGCGAGGTGCCAGGCTGCGCTGGTCTGCCTGCGGTTCTTATGCTCTTAGCTGCTGCTGGTGGTGCTAGCATGCTGCCTCCGCTGTGTGCTGCTGCCGTCCGTCGCTGCTCCGCCCAGGCACACACTGGCAGACGTCAACACACACTGCTCGCTCTGCCGTCTTCACTTGCAGTTCTCGTTGAAGTTTGTGTCTTAATCGTGACACGGGGTAGTTGAAGTTTGGATGTGAGTCACAGTTGAAGTTCTAATTGAAGTTCGGAAACTCTGTATTTTTATTTTTATTTTTTAAACACACACACAACACACACACACACACACACACAGCGTTGCCAGGGCCACTGACCAGCACACAACAGCGGGCACCTCCATGAGGCGATGGCGGCACCCGGTTAGCGCTCCGTGAGGCGCAAGACCTATGCTCTGGAAACACGTGTGTGCATGTTGGTCATGGCGTTTGGCGGGCCTTAGGAGCACCACCAAGAAGCCGGAGGTTCGGCCACCACTGCTGGTGGTGTTGGTTGAGCTGATGCTGTCGCGGCAACGGCGTTGAACCCGGCAAATGCTGCCGTCGTTGCTGCTGCCGGTGGGACACGGTGGGTGCCAACTCAATGGCGGGTGCCAAATGCAGCTGCCATTGGAGGCGAGGCTGGAGCAGCTACTGCTGTCGCTGTTGCCGAGTAAGAGGTGAGAGCATGGCTGTCCTTGCGCTGCAGGTGGCAACAACGTCCCGCATAGCAGTGGCACTAAAGTCTGCATCAATTGTACCCTGCCCAGCAAGTTTGCATTTGTTCGAAACCGGCAGCTGGTTGTGTTTGATGCTCTTCACTCCAGTGCCTGGCACACCACTGGCCCGCGTGACACATCCACCAAGTTCAGGTGCAGTGGACACCTAGCCTATGCTGTGCCTGTTCAGCGACCCGGTGCGTGCAGCATGCAGGCCTGCAGTGCTCCAGTTTGAGCGCCATTATTCATACGGTTGGCAGCAGCACTGCGGCTACGCATGCAGCAGCGGCTGCAGCGGGGGCAGCGGCAGCCAGCCGTGCAGCGGTGCGCACATGGTAACAGCAGCACTGGGGCGTGCACATAGTAGCCACAACGTCTGTGGTGGCGGCAAGCAATGGCGCAAGCAGCAATGGCGCAAGCAGCAATGGCGGCAAGGGTAGGGGGGGGATAGGGGGGGAAGCGCTGCAGATTCAGCGCGAGCGTGGTAACATCGCAGGGCGGGACACAACATGTGTTCTCGCATACAGATGCCAGCGCAATTGGCGGTGAGGCGCCGCACCAGCACCTGCATCCAGGCAGCTGCAGCAGCTGTGTAGCAGCGACAGCAGTGGTACGTGTAGGCGCCATGGAGTTGCGGGCACAGCACAGCACTGTGCTGCGAAATGCATCACGCATACGCATGCATGCCAACAGCTGGGCCCACTGGCTCCACTGTATTTCTACGCCACTCAACATTGCAAGTCTGCCGTGGATTGCTCAAAGTCAGAGGTGTCACATGTACCGCAAGCCGGCAGCACCTGAGTCGGTTGCAAGGTGAATGAGGTCATCGCAAAACCAAAATTGCATGCTGACCATGAACGCTCAACTGCTGTTGGGCAGCAGCGCCGACTCAGTGCGACTAGGGCACGTTATTGTTATTCGGTGTTGTTTCTGTGCCGTCTTGTACACCACAGGTAACCAAGAAAAACCGCTCAGCAAACCCAAGACATGGTGCAGGCAGTTGCCCGCCGCCAGCTGGGCCTTCACATCCGCCAAGAAGGTGGCGGCAGCGGCCGCGCCGTACCGCAAGCGCAGCATCTCCCCCCGGAAAGCCTCGTGCAGCGCGCCGCGCAGGTGATGCCCACCCACCCCCCTGTCCATTTTCTGCTCGCCCCCAGCCACACGGTGTTGCTGGCCACCGTGCGGAAGCGCCCTGTCATCTGATGCGTGTCGCATGCGGTGCTCACCCCGATGATGGGGTAGACGAACACCGCGTCCACGGCTGTGTTGTAGTCGGCGCCGGTGGTGATGCACGGCGTGAAGATGATGACCTGGTGGAGTCCCACGCCTCCGTGAGGACATCATCATTGAGCTGGCCGCAGTCCGCGCGGTACAGCCCCACCCTGCCGCTGCCCTCGGGGCACGCCATGTTCAGCAGAGTTTTCGTGGCCATGGCCGCCGCCTTGCTGAGGCAGCACACACCCGCGCGCCCGCCCTCCGTCACCATGCCGACCATGCGCTGCGTCAGGTACGCGCGGTCGCCCTGCTTCACCGCACGGCGAATCTTCTGCTTGGACCACACGATCTTATGCACCGGTGCCGCGCCGTCGCCCTTGTCCGCCGCCGCCTGCAGGCCGGCAGCGCGCTCGAGCGTGGCGGCGGCGGTGGCCTCCTTGCGCCACTCATCAACCCACTCGCGAGGCGAGTACTTCGACGACAACAGCGCCTGTGACGACTTCACGGCGCCGCCTCAGCCGCAGCGGCAACACCAAGACGACCCAAGGGCCTACGGTGCCTCACGCAACGCGTCCATGGCGGCGGTGCGCGCGCCCTCCAGCGCCAGGTCGCCCACCACGCCCTCCACCGTGCCGTCAACGCCCATGTCCGTGTCCATGCCCAGGAGCTGGCGGCTGCGCAGCACGAGCTCCTTCACCCTGTCCAGGTTGAACTTGCGGTCCTCCCCCGTCCAAGCCGTCAGTGCGTGAGTTCACGGTGCACATGGCGCTGACCATCGCCAGGTCGTAGTGCCCCTCCACGCGGCGAATGCTCTCGTACTCCACAATGCCGTGGGGGTGGCCGCGCGGGTTGATGATGCCCCTGCCGACGCCGCCGCGCCCCAGCTGCCTGTCATACCCCCGCAACTCCGTGATGCCCACCCGTTTCGCCCTCTCGCACGTGCTGTGCACCGACGCGCGGCGGGTGGTGATGTGCAGCACGCTGTGACCCTGCGCGCGGCGGTCCCTCACCAGCTCGATCATGAGCTCCGTCTTGCCGCTGCACATGCCTGCCTGCAGGAGTATAGTATATATGAGCTGGCGTTCAGCGCCACCAGGAGGCCCTCAGGCAGGTGGCTCAGCAGCTGCAGGCGCCGCCACCGGCGCGAGGGGCTCCGCCAGCGTGACGCCCGCGCCCGCCGCCTCCGCGCGCACTTCCACCGGGATGGACTTCTCGCACCGATGTGAAGCGCGTCTTGGCGTGCACCGCCGCCATGAGCGCCGCCGCGCAACCGTCAGGTATGTCCCCACGTGACATGAAGCCGTCGAGCATGGGCACACACACATATCCACCCCCAGCCGCGCCGCCTCCTCCGCCATCACTTTCAGTATGCCGTTTTCGACGATTGCCAGCACCTCGGACAGCACCTTGCCGTTCTGATTCAGAATCTCCTTGCCTCGCTTCCTGTTGGCCTGCTCTGGGAGCGCCTTGGCGACGGCGGCCGCCACGCGCTCACACTCCGTCGCCATTGAGGTACTCTTATTAAACTCCGCTTAGGGCGCGGAAAGCCCTTTGCACACGGTGCGCGCGTCGTGACCAGAAAAAGGATCGCACAGGAGCGAAAAAGCTGGCAATGCTCAGCACAGCGTACTCTAGGGGAAGCCTGGCATGTTGCCAGAGTTATTGACGTACTTGTTGCAGCGCAGCTCCGCCCGCGTGTACCACGACGTGCTCATGAGCAGTGCCAGCAGCAGCGTCTTGCCGTCACCACGGGAGATGCCGGTGCGCTGGCGCAGCCGCTCCACGTTTGGCTCGCGGTGGCGCACGTAGGCGTTGATCAGGAAGCTCTCGATCCACAGCATGCGGCACAGGTTGCCGCAGATGCTGAAGTAGCTGGTGACGAGGTCTCGGCACCGCAGCACTCCGTGGCACAGTGTGTGGCGCAGCGCGCGGGGCATGCGCTGCAGGCAGCCGCTCTGCTTGGCGTACAGGCGGCCCGTACCGCGCTGCCGCCCAATAGGGCATGTCGCGCCCGCCGCCCGCTGCGGTGGCGCGCACCACCATGGTGGCGATGGCCTGCTCGCCGTCCTCGTGATGCCCATCCGTCTGCATGCGGGGGCCCTGCGCCTCCAGCGCCCTCACCAGTGGGGGGTTGAGCCGCAGCAGGTGCAGCATGTCCTTGTTGATAGTGCTCGCACCATGGTGCAGGGCCAGAGCTGCGGCAGGAAAGCCATGGACGTGGGCGCTGGCCATGGTGTCGAGGGGAGTGGTTGCGGGGAGCTGCACAAAATAACGGCGCGCTGGCGGGCGTGGAGCGGCAGCCGTCCCGGGTGCCCGGCTCGGGGTGGTGTGGGTGATGGTGTGACGAGGTGAGTGGCCTTGCAGCACGCAGCGGGGGGGGTCTTTTGTGGGTTTGAGAAACTCGTGTGTTGTTGTAGGAAGGTCCACACGCACACATGAGTTCAGCAAATCCGCAAGGTATGGGTACAGAATGTCCTTAACGCGCACTCACCTCCTTCAGAACGCCATACGCCGTGGAAGAGTGTATTCTGTGTGCACTCGGCGGTGTTCTTTTCTGATGAACGCCGCCACCACCGCCCAATCAGCACTGTTCAAACAGATGTTCTGCTGAGCACCTGGCGCGCGCGCGCGCGCGCGCAGGGCGCCCCTGCCTAACTCATGAACACGAGCGGCTACACACACGGGGAGGGTACAGCGCCGTGGTGCGCATGCCATGTGATGCATATGACGCGCCCGCCGCCCAATCAGCATCAACGAAACAGTTGTCTGCTGAGCACATGTGTGCGCGCACGCGGGGGCACCCCCGCCTATAACTCACGAACACGGGCAGCTATGCACGCGGGAAGGGTACAGCACCATGGAGCACATGCCACACGATGTCACTGAGGCATCCCAAAATCACATGTGCTCATACTACGGGCACGGGTGTGTGTACGCGCGCCCGCCCCGCCCCGCCCCGCCTCGCCCCGCCCCGCCCCGCCCCACCCTGCCCCGCCCCGACCTTCTTCAGTCTGGTCCTCTTGATTGCTCTTGCAGGTCTTGTGGACATTGTGTGAAGGGTTGTTGTGGTTGCTTTCTTGCAGCGGAGCCAACACTAAACTGTGATGGTCCAGAACACGTTTGCAAAAATCTAGGCTTCGAAAAAACACAGATTGTCAAACATGAGAGCTCTGTAAATTGGTACCATTTTCTCTGTCTGGCAGACTTGTGCCCCGCTGCCCCGCCCCATGGACGGCCCATGGTGTTCGTTCAGAGCTGTGTCCCGCGGGACACAGCTGTGTCCCGCTGCCCCGCCGGGACACAGCTGCCGCGCCCCATGGGCGGCCCAAAGTGTTCATTCACTCCAGAACTTCCAGGTTCTCTGTTCGAACGAGAGCTTGGAAACAGCCAAGGATGCCCAAGCCTAGGTTTCCTGAGCGCGTGCACACCCTGGCCAGCAGCCCCGCCCACCAGGCCCTGGTGTCCTGGGAGCTGGTGCCCGACGGCAGCTTCGCAGTACATGTGCGTGACATCACGGGGCTGCTCCTGTTAACCGGCACCCGCAAGGCCACCCGCCCCAAATCCCTGCGTCGCAACTTCCAGCTGTGGGGCTTCTTGCGCCTGGGCTTCAACAGGTGGCACCACCACGGCATACAGCCGGGCAGCCCCCTCGGCGAGGTGAGAGCGATCAAGCGCGTCAAAGGACCAGCGCATCGGCGCCCGCCTCTTCCCGCCGCTGCCCCAGCCGTGGCGCCGGCGCCAGCGCAACAGCAGCAAGTGCCGCAGAAGCAGCTGCAGCAGCAGGACGCGGTTGCTGCTGCTGCCGCCGCGCCCGCCGCTGCCGCCCCTGCTGCTCCCGCCCCCACCGCTGCCGCTGCCGCCGCTCCCGCTCCCGCTGCTGCCACCGCCTTCAATGCCCCATTCGCCGACGCTGGCCAGCTGGGCCCCATGGATGCCGACATGCCCGACATCGATGAGGAGCTTCATGCCCTGCCGGACGTGTTTATGGACAAGCTTGGCATGGCGAACGCGGCAGCGCCGACTGCCGCCGCTGCAGCTGAGCCTCCCATCGGCGAGCCCGAGCCCATGGGCCCCCCTGAGTTCGACATCGACCGCATTCTGGCCCTGATGCCAGAGCTGGCGCATGTGCATGGGCCCGAGATGGTGGTGCCGGTCATGCCCGACGCCGACTCTTCTGGTGCTGCCTGGTAGAGCGGCGGCGGCAGCGGTGGCGGTGGCGGCATCAGCAGCGGCGGCCAAGTGAGGGATCCTCTGACATCAGAAAGGGGTGGGGGAGGGTGATCGTGGTGTTAGCGTGGGTCGTGAAGTCCGCACACACCCGAGCACCTGGGGGCCGGTTTGGAGCTTTCTGGGAGAGCTCAGCGCTCTCTGGGAGAGCTCAGCGCGGCCTCACTTGTCTAGTGGCAGCAGTGTCAGGTTGGGGAGGGGGGGGTGGGGGGGGGGGGGAACTTACTCGGGCTTCTGCAGGGTGTGGCACTTGCACACATGTGCAGTACATGGTAGCAAAACATTGGGTTCGGTTCAGGAAGCACCAGAAACATAATTATGGGTATTGCCACTCGGCAACAATGGGGGCAACCCCCGGCCGTACACAATGCTGCGGTCACTGGGTGCTCGAACCAACCGCCCACACCAATAAATACAAAACAATGCATGGCCGCATGTTCACCACTTTGACTGCTCTTCTTGCCCCTCTGGCCTTTGCACATAGCGCTGTGTGTGTTACACCACATACATTGTTGCACTGCCATGGCAGCACTTGACGATTGCCAGTGGTGCGAATATGCGTGCACATCAAGCCGGCAGCATACTCAACGCACTGTGACATGCACTGCCATGTAAGGGCATACGGCCATGCTCACTGTGTAGTTTTGGCATGACAGTGATTCACGGCAGTGGGAGGGGGTTATGCACTTGGCGAAAGTTTGCCGCAGGGAAACAGCGCACTTGTGCACCAGTGAAAATGCGCTTGGCGCCAACAGCGAGCGCCCATGACATAGTGCTCTATACATTTGCGCCACCACACGGTACACCATGTCTGAAGTGGTGCACACCAAAACGCAGCAGACAGGGCCATTGGCCAGACACCAATGCAGCCATCATGCACCGACGCATAATCACTGATGGCAGTGGCAGCACTGGTCATTTGGCAAAAGCAAGCTCCAGGCATCAGCGGCAGCTGCTGTTGTTCCTGCAGGTGGCAGGGGCAGACTGAAAAAACGACCCCCCCCCCCCACACCCCATTCTGCCCCTTCCTCTCCCCCCCTTCAACAAAAAATCGGCCATCTGTCCTCTATGACGCAGATGACACGCTGTGCAGGGGCAGGAGCAAACTGCAAGTGCCGGCCTGCCCGCTGCTACCAAGTGCGCCTCCCGCGCATGCCGTCGTGCCGCTCCCCGGCGGCTGTGATGTACACGTCACCAACGTCTATGGCAGCCACGACCAGCGCACCATCCAGGGGAGAAGAGGAGGGAAAACTATGGGGAGCGCGCGCGTGTGTGTGTGTGTGACGTACAGTGCTGCCGCGCCGCAGCAGCCATGCTGCAGCCGCCAGCCGACAGGTGCCGCCGGCACCTCAACTTCGCAGCTGGTGCTGCGGCTGCAGCTGCGCACGTGCGCACAAAATGGAGATAGTGCAACCACTGCATGTTGGTGCCAGCGCCGCGGCTGCGCAATGCACGCTACCCGCCCATCCCGACAAAGACTGGGCGCCGCCGGCAACCATGGCCGAAAAGCACGACAGCATGGGCAGCGGCTGCAGCACGGCTTTGCCAGGTGGCGCCGCTAGTTGATGCCGGCGAGCACGTAGCTTTCGAACTGCGCGGGGGGGAGCGCCCCGCCGGTGCTGACGCCCGCGTGCTTGAAGAGCTGCCACGCCGTCGCCTCTGCCAGCGACCGCGCAGAGCTGCGGCCCGCGCCGGGCGGCGCTGCCACTGCGGCCAGCACTGCGTAGACGCTTGTCATGTACTGGGGAGGGCAGCGCAGGGCGGCAGGGAATGGTGGCGGCACAGCGGTCAGTTGGCGGTGCTGTGGAGGCACTGCCTGGGTGTGGCGATGAGGATGCATGTGCAGTGGGCACCGTGGTGATGTGTGGTGTTGCGGACAGGCAGGTGTTGACGTGCATGCACACCGTGGGCATGCGCGAATGTTACTGAGCTACTTGGCGCGACATGTACATCCCGAAGTGGGTCACAACAAGGTACTAAAGGCGCCTGCAAGAAGAAGAAGCTTGCAAGTAAGGGTGACGCCCATCAACAGCAGCGGCAGCCACACGCGGTGTGCGCGCCACAACACGCCACCACATTCACAGCACAGGCGGGCACACATCGCACACGCATCCACACGCGCTGATCATAACCTGTATGGCGCCCGCAAGCGGCATGCCCGCGCCACGCCCCGCGTGCAGCGCAAAGGCGAGCCTCAGGCGCTCGTCAACAGTGCTGGGCACCAGCACCGTAACCGCGCTCGCCACCAGGACGTGGTCAACAGAGCCGGTGCCTGCCGCGTCCAGCTCGTCAAACACTCGCAGGACCAGCGCCATGGCTGTGCAGAGCAGGCGCAGGGGGTGACAGCGGGCATGCGACTGAGAAAGGCGTTGCCTCACGCGTGGCACAAGGCATGGCATGGGTGCGCGTGCCCTGAGGCAAAGGCAGTGTGCGAGGGAAGCAACTGGTGGTGGCGCAGCAGCACAAGGTGTGGGGTGACCGACGAGCCAGGCAGAGTACCACCACTGCATGCGCACTTCAAACATGCCATCGCCACACTGCGGGACTTTGAATGCGCGTGCGCAACAGCTCCTCCTACCTTGCTTGTGCTGCGGGTGCGATGCGCCCACGCCCGCGAGCTGCAGCAGGTGCGCCATGGCCCGCGCATACGCACGGCGCTGCAGCATGCCCGAGTGGGGGCCGCTCGCCTCCGCAAGCGTGGCCACTGCACACCAGGTGCACCAGAGAAAACGACGGGCGTGGGAGTTAGTGGGGTGGAGCACGCAACCCGCCGCAGGCTCAAACATGCAAGTCGCAGGAGCCGACACACTTTGGGCATCGATGGCACCTGCATTTTGCACGTGCAATAGGCTGCAGCATTTCCTGCGTGCCATGAACATGCTGGGCTGCTGCTAACGGTTTGCTGGGTGCTACCGCAGCGGTGGCAGCAGAGCCCCGCAAACCCAAAGCGCGCACCACCCCCCCCGCCGTTTTGCTGCACACACAGCAGCGGAACACCACAGCCGCGCTCACACCCACCCACACACCCTCAGCAACCATTCTCAGTGAGTGTCACTCACGCATGTCATTTGTGGAGTGCAGGTGCAGGCGCAGCAGGCGCCGCGCGCGCTCCAGCCCCTCCACGCGGTGCTTTGCCGCCTCCGAGCGCCCCTCCCCCGCCCCCTGCCCCCGCCCCCCCCCTGCCCCCGCGCCCCCCCAGCCGCCGGCAGGGGCGCTGGCCACTCCGCTGCTGGCGCCACTGGCGCTGTGGTTGGCGCGGTATGCTGTGGCGCTGCCCGTGCTGGTGCGCCGAACATGGCCAGGGGACGGGTCTAGGGTGCTGGCGCGGGGGGCACGGGCGCGTGCGGCGCGCGCGCGGCTGGTGCGCGGGGGGGGGGGAGGGGAGGCATGCAGCAACAGCAGTGGTGGCATGTGATGCAAGGGTGTGAGTAGTGGCCGGCGCATGGTGGGCTGTGCAGGGCAAGAGGGGTGTTGGCGGACGTGCGCGCACAGGGCCACTAGGCGGACGGCTAGTACTGGGGCTGGCTGCTGCTGCTGCTCTCGGTACAGTGGCAAAACGCCTGTGCACCAGAATGCATAGACATTTGCCATGCCAGACATGCCGGAGTGGCAGAGGATGGAAGGGCTCCAAGACTCGGCGCTGCCACTGCGGGGCTTCGGAAGGGCAGCCGCGGTCCATGTGCATGCACATGTTAGGCATCATTGATGCTGGCAGGGCTTCCGACCAATCGTCCGAATGCACATTCGAATTTCCGTTGATCGATCGATGTTTGCCATGTTCAATGTCGACATGTCCGAATGCATTCAAACGCATTCAACGCATTCGAACGTGTTCGAAGCGTTCAGACGTGTTCAAAGCGCTCGAACGCGTTTGAATTGCGTTCAAAGCATGTCGGCGCTGCGGGGTGTTCGAACGCTTCTGGCGCGTTCAAACTGTGTTCGAAAAAGTGTCGGCGCTGTCAGGTGTTCGAACACTTGTAACGCGTTCGAACTGTGGTCGAAGCCTGTCGGCGCTGCTGGGGTGTTCGAACTGTTCAAACTGGACAATCGAAAACTCTGCGATCGCTCGAAAAGTGTTCGAACAGTGCGATCGAAAGCCCTGACGCTGTAGGACTGAAATACCCGGGGGCTCGGCGGAGTCGCCACAAACACCCAAGTACAAAGCAAACCCGCACCTGAGCACCATCAGCAGCAGCGGCAGCACGCAACACCACCCTGCAGACCTCCACGCACGCCGCTGCATGCAAGCCCCTGCGCGAGCCTGTTCCTTCTACTTTCTGGCCGCAGTTCTCATGCTCCACTACAACAAAAAAATTGCCTTCCCACCTACCCCTCACACCACAGTTGACTGCCAGTCCACCCAGTCATTTCTCTACCAAGTTTTCAGAACCAAAAGCACCCCTCCACACTTTCCCGCTCACCTGGGACTGCTGCCTCCCCCGCCCGGCGCACCCCACACCGCCCCCCCCCCTCCGCCGCCCCTGCCGCCGCCGCCAGGGACACGCCGCGGGTCGAGAAACGCTCTGTCCGCGGCCGCCGCCGCCAACGTATCCGCCTCCAGCCCCACCTGCCCTCGCAGCGCTGGCTGTGCCGTGTAGAGCTGGCGGAACACGCCCGTGAGGTAGGCTCGCGCCTCACCATGCGTTGTGCTAGTGGTGCCGGCGGGGGCCGCGCCATCCAGCGGCGCAAAGGAGCCGCCGCGCGTCTGCGCCAGTGATGGCGGCGGCGGCGGCGGCAGTGTGAGTTTGTGGCTGGGGTGGTGAGTGATGCGTTGGTGCACAAGTGCAGGGGGGAGGGGGGGGGTGCGTCCCTGCTGCAAGCGTGTGCACGCACGTGAGGCAGGTGCATGCGCGTGAGGCAGGTGCAAGCGCCCTTTTGCTGCAGCAGCGTGAAGCTTCAGGTACACTAGCGGACCAGCCAGGGTGACAGCACATCACCTGCGGCAGCACCCAGTTCGTACAAACTACCACCACATCACAGAGGCGCTCACCCTGCCAGAACCAGCGCTCAGCGGGCGAGCCACGCCATGCACCGCAGCTGCTCTCCCCGCCACCCGTCCGCTGCCACCGCGCCCCATACGTCGCCACCGCACGCCGCCCCCCTCCTCTCGAAGTTCATCTTGAAGTTGTTCTTGAAGTTCTCCCTCCTCGTCTTCAACTTCGGACGCCTCGTCCTCGGAGCTGCCCCTCGCCAGGCCCGCGCCGCCATCCATGCGTGCGCACCACGCAAAAAATTCCTCAAAGGTGACCCCAGGGTCACCGGCGCCGGTGCCAGCTCCGGCGCGTGATGCTGCCGCCGCCGCCGCCGCAGGCACCACGTCGCCGCCACCCAGCACGCGGTGCATGCTGGCAAGGCACAGGGCGAGCTCGCCGCGCGTGATGACGCCGCGCTCCTCCAGGTCGTACCTGCGGGGTGGTTTGTTGAAGTTGAAGTTTGAAGTTGAGGTTGTGAATGGATGGATTTGCGTGGGGTAAGGGGGTGAGAGCGGCCAAGCCGTGCTGCATAGTCTCCAACGGCCGACCTTTGACCTGCGGTTTTTGCTGACTGTGTCAACAATGGCGGTTGTGTCTCTGCAGGACAACGTTGGTGCAAGTACAGGTAGCGGTGTCACACCAGCAAAGCGCATTGTTACTGCCCCAACACCACCGATGTGAATCGCGCCGTTCAGCGTCAGGGCGCAGGTCATCGCCGTTGACCCCCCTCGTAGATGGGGAACGTGCAACAGTTGGTGCGCACCCCACCCGCTCAGCCCCCTCATCATCACTGTCGCACCAACTCCCTTGAACTCCCTTGACACACACTGTGTGCTGCCGCCCTGCTCGCAGCCCCGCATCTACACACAGACTCCCTTGCGCCCTCAACCGCACACATCACACACCAAGCGACCACGCCAGCCACGCCCGCCACACGCCACCACTCACAGGCGGAACGCCGCGCGCGCCCGCGCCGCCGCCCCCCCCCCGCACAGCACGCTCACCCCCCCCGCCAGCTCCGCAAAATCCGCCGCCCCTCCGCCACCGCCGCCGCCGCCGCCGCCGCCAGTGGACGTAAAGAAGTCAAAGAGCTGCGCGGCAGCCCGCCCCGCGGCGCGCCCCCGCGCCGGCGCCATGTAGTGCTGTCCGCTGAGGTCCGCCAGGGCGGCGAGGGCGGCGGCGCGCGGTATGAGGCC
>JAULBY010026739.1:0-16858 GCA_032358315.1 Ophiocytium majus | reverse complement strand
CGGCGGCGAGCGCTTTGGGAGGGTGCGTGGCGCTCCGTCAAGCCTTCGCCGCCGCCTTCCCCGACACGCACGGAGTGTTGGTCGTAGGCAGCGGCAAGGGGGACGTGCTACGGCGCAGCAACCTCTTCAAGGCGCTCCTGGACGGGATGCACGACGACACTTTCGAACTACAGGACCTGCCTCAGGCAGTTCTCACCGCGCTAGGGGGCGAGGCAGCACGCAGAGTCCGCCATGCCGATTCCGCGGGGGCCTGCTGCGGCAGCAAGCGCGCCTCGCCCTCTACAGCAACATCATCAGCACACGACGGAGCAGAGCCAGCAGCACCTTCATTCGTCGATGCCGATGCGCCGCCCGCGCCAGCATCAGGGTCCAAGCGCGTGCGCACCTGACCGCCCTAGTAAGTGCCAGTGGGCAATTTGGTGACCACGGTCAGCCTACTTGCCGTTTGTTATGCGTGTGGTAGAGTTGTGTTTGCTAGCCAGTTGGCTGATCCTGCCGTGCTGCGGCGCGAGATCCTGAGATGGGCAAAATTACAGCCACGTTCTATGTAGTAGCCTGTACACAAAACGCGTGGGAAGGCTGGCGGGCCCTGGTGCCATTAGAAAGGACGCAGGGACGTTGGCAGTTGCTCACGCGCTGACCACGGCTCTCCCAGGGATGAGCCGCCAAGCAGCCACACGCACAAACTTTGTGCGCCTCCACACAGGAAACACAAAACAGCCCCTCCCAGCAACACATAAATGGACAGCTTCCGCATGCATGATTTCATGAACCAGAGTGTGTGGCCGCGCCCGTGGTCTGCCTTGTGTCTGCACAGTGCTGCCTAGTGCTGCCTGTTCCTCCCTGGTTGTTTGTGCATCTTCAGGCGCTGGCCCTGCTGCTGCAGGGGCTGTCTGGTTCACGCACGCTGCGTTGTCACTGCCTCCCATTGCTTTGACCAGCATGACATGCTTGCTGACGTAGTGTCACTGGTGCATTCGTGCGGCATGACAGAGCATCCCGCGCAGTGCGTGCTTGGAATGCTTGCTTGGCACAGATGGCCCAAGTGGGCACATGCAAATGCCACTTGTGCATGTCGGCAATCCAGTGCAACATCCTCTCTATTTCCTGAGGGTTCTCCTGCTGACACATTTGGCACAACCACCCACCCGCTGCCGCCGCGTCTGATCAGGTGCCTCCCAGGCCGCTTACGCTCTCTGGACCAAATCATGCGCTGGCGCTTGCCGTAGCAGCGCAGCATGGCAATGTGACGCAGAGGTGTGAGGTAGCGACTCCAGGCGGCGGTATATCCTATGGCGGGTGGCTTGCCCACACCGACGCTCCGCATCCTCTCGGCCTGGATCCGGTTGTGGTGGCCGCTCCGGTGTGGCAGACCGCACCCGGGTCAGGTGCAGGCTCACTGCACCAGGCTGTGGCGCCATTCATTTTGCAGCCCTCACCACACCAGAAGCAGGCGCTCGCACGGTTGAACGTGCAGACGCCGCCCTCTGTTTTTGCTGAGCACTAACGCGCTGTGCACACTGGTGTGCCGCCTGCTGTTGCACTTGATGGCGCACACTTGTACTGGTTGTTGCAGAGTGTGGTGGCGCGGGCAGTGCATTTTGGCCGTCTGTGGCAGGATGGTGCACATTGCAGGTTGCCATGCCGCACCAGGCTGCACATGCTGCCACGACAACAATGCCCCAGTGCTGCACATGCGTTGTGGCCGCATGCCTGAGCACAACTGGCAGAGTATGCAGTACGCATGCGGGTATACTAGCCTGGGGTGTGGGGCATGGGCTTGGAATTGCATAACGGGGTGTATTCACACCGCAGCTGCACAGTGTTTTCCTTGTGCATGCCAGGGTAAGCATGCTGCTGAGCTCGTTTGCCGCTGCAGTGGTATAGGCATGCTCGCACACAACATGGCCCAAAGCCGAGCCACAAGGCAGTGCAGACGCAGCAAAGACACCCAGTCACATGCGCTGCCACATACTACATAAATAAACGAGAGTAAAGTGATTTTTGCGTCGCTGTGTTTCGAAATCGCGAAGGGCCGCTTACAAGGCGGAGCGGCCCACAGCCACCCCCGGTGCGAAAAGTGCACCGCTGGGAATCTGACGCGGCGCCCAACAGCAGAGTCGCACTCTGTGGCAGTGGCACACAAGAACGGTGCTCCCGCCTGCACGCGCTGCATGTGCAACCAGCTGCTCAGCGCGCGGTACCAAGTGGGCGGGCTGCTGCCGAAGCAGCTGCGCTGCGCGGCGTGCCCCTCAAGGCCTCCTACCCTGCGCAGCCGCTGCAACTGCCGAGCGCAGCAGTTGGGCTGCGCGCTGCTCAGCAGACGAGGCAAGCAGCCGCTGACTACCAACGCGGCGGCGGCGGCTGCGGGCTCCAGGGTGTGCTGATGATCATGGGTGTTGCCCGCGCCAGTAACAGACTATGCTGTGGTGGCCCTGTGCAACGTGCTGCCAGCGCTGGGCACTGCAGTGTTAATGTGTGCAAGTGCCACCCGCTGAGCTTACGACAGCCGGGTGCCCATGGTGTTGTGGAGCATGAGCAGCTGCAGGCTGCTCAGCAGCTGGTCGCCGCCCATGGGAGCATCAGCCTCAGCATGCCAGGGACACCACCCCGCTGCTGCTGCTGCTGAGCAGATGCAGGCCTCTGGGAGCGTCACCCCAGTACGCCAGAGGCACCCGGTGCTGCTGCCGCTCACCACTGCTGCTACCGCTGGCGCCGAGTGGTCTGCACACTTTAGCAGTGTCACCAAAGCTTACACCAGAGGCACCCCCTGCTGCCGCTGCCACTGGTGCCGCTGCTGCTGAGCACCCTGCAAGCGCTCGGAGGAGCGTCACCCCACCAGCATGCCAACGGCACCTGCCACTGCTAAGCACTGCTGCCGCTGCTGTTGCTGAGCAGCCTGCAAGCCCACGGGGAGTGTCACCCCACCCCGCCAGGGCACCCGCCGCTGCTGCGCACTGCACCTGCTCAGCAGCCGCATCGCGCGCCTGCCAGCATCCCCTTTCCCTCACCCCTGGCACGCCAGGCACACATCGTCCGTGCAGTCATACGCGCCATCGCCATCCTCGTCCTCATCATCAGCGGCCATTCGCGCCTGTGAACCGGCGGCGCCGCCGCTGCGCGTGCCCCTCCCCTGCGCCGACAGCAGCGGCTCGAGCGTGAACTGGAGCGCGGCGGCGGCGGGCTTGGTGCGCAGGTAGTAGAGGCCTGTCTTGAGGCCGCGGCGCCACGCGTAGAAGTGCATGGACGTGAGGCGCGAGTAGTTGGGCTCCTCCACAAAGAGGTTCATGGACTGGCTCTGGTCAATGTATGCGCCGCGCTCTGGGGGAAGGGGGACGGGGACGGGGGGGAAGGGGGTAGTGTGGGCAGGTGAGGTGGGTGATGCTCCCTATGCACACCATCATGTACACACCCACACCCACACACAAAACTAGCAAAAACAAGTTTATACTTACTGCAGTACCACATGAAGCACCAACTGTGATGTCTCCGTACACACTGTACTACTTCGAAGTACACGGGCCGTCGTGGGCGGGCGACCGGAGTGCAACTAGCACGAGAAGCAGGGCCACGGCAAGCAGGCGCAAGAGTGACGGCACTGCGCGCTCTGCCGGCAGCGGAGTGTGGCGCGTGCCAGTTGCCTGGTTGCCCAATGGCGCGCCCAATCACGGCGTGCAACCACACAGGCAGAGGTGCAGGTCCTCTGCTGTGCGGCAGCATCCAGCTGCGCGTTGCGGTTGCTGCTCCGGTTGCACCGGGCGCGGCGGCGGCGTCATGCTCACGGTATGGAAGCCAGTGAACAAGTCAAATACATTGGAAGTGCATTGTGGTATTCACAAACAAGTTCAAAAGCGGCAGCAGCGCATGGCGTGCGGCGGTGCGGCGGGGCGCACCTGCTGCAAGGTCGATGATGGTCTTCTGCTTGATTTCCCAGACCGTCTGTCAGGCGCGGGCAGGGGCCACCGGAGCAGCAGCAGGGCAGAGGGTGTGTGAGGCGAAGCGGCATAAAGAGACAGGCTTGACTTGGGAGAAGCGCCGCCTTATCACTGCTAGAGTAGCGTCAGAGTATGGGAGCATGTGGTCTGTGCGCACCGCCTCACCTTGTACAGCGCGCTATCAGTCCAACCCCGCTATCACCTCTCACCAGACTTTGGTTGGCACTTTGGAGCATGCAAGGTACGTGCCCTCTGTTTAGCAGCTCACTTTGTACAGCTCGCTGACACCCCAACCCCGAGAACAGCGTCCACAAACCTGTTCATGCAGTTACCTCTGAAGTACGCTACATAATGTTAGGAAGCTACCGCGTACTATGTCTCAGCAACACACCACCTTCCCGACCCCGCCATTCAAAACCCACATACTCGGCTACCACATGTACACACGTAACATTCACTGTAAGAGTAGAAATACATACACATGGTACTATACACAATTTGAGTATGGAAGCTAAGTGGTCTCTCCCACCTGTACAGCTCGTGCAGTTCCGCCGGCAGCCCCAGCACGCCTGCGACCAACTCGCCCCGATGAGCTATGTCATGCATACATACACATTACTAGTATACGTCGGAAGTATATACATGCATTAACACATGTCAGAGTACAAGAGCTATGTGGGCTGTGCTTGGCGCCACCTTGTACACCTCGGGCAGGCCAGCGGGCAGCACCAGCACACCCGCGGCCGACCTGCCCCAATGAGCTATGTCATGTGTACATACACATCATTAGCATACTTAAATACTTAGTACTTCAGAAGTATACTAGTATACACACTATAGAGCGTGGAAGCTATATGTCATCTGCTTGGCGTCCCACCTTGCGCAGCTCCCGCAGGTCCGCGGACAGCCCCAGCACGCCCGCGGCCGCCCCGCCCCCTCCATGAGCAATGCTGCAGTGGACTACTATAAAAATACTTGAGAAAGGTATACTTCACAAGTATGCATATTGAACTTCGAAAGCATGTACTTCGAAGTACTTCAAAGTATACACACGTTAAAACCTTGTACAGCTCACGCAGGTCCGCCGGCAGGCCCGGCATGCCATCAAGAATATGTGTATACCTCGAAGTGTATACCTCAAAGTATGTGCCATATACACATTGAACTACAACTTCAGACGCATGTACTTCAAAGCATACATACATCAGAGCCCCACCTTGTACAGCTCGCGCAGGTCCGCCGGCAGCCCCGGCACGCCCACGGCCGAACCGCCCCCTGCAATAAGCGCCGCCCGCGCGTCAGCAGTCCACAGGCCCCTGTCCACCAGGTCCCTGAGAAGGTGCGGGTTCACAACAATGAACTCGCCCGCACGCACGCGCCGCACGTACATGTTGCTCGTGTACGGCTCGATGCACTCATTGTACCCCTGCCAGGGGAGGGGGAGGGGAGAGGGGGGGTCAGCTGTGGCATGGTTCAGTTGATGGGTGTAGGGCCCCCTAGGCTGTAGTATTACGTAGTGAACACAGCACACACGCCAGGAAGTTTGGTGGGAGCGCAGGTGCTCGTGGTGTGCAGCAACAGCGTGGTGTGGTGGAACGGTAGCATTTTTACAACCAAAATATGTGGGAGGGTGTGCGTGTGGTGCTGCACGACCTAATATAAGGATCATATGTGCTGCCAGAGGCACATGCACGACTGGCAGCAGCAGCAGCAGTGGGTGGGATATCGAAGGGAACGAGAACTCAACACGCTTGTCATAAAAAAAAACCGAGCGCAATACGAGGGCCGAATTCCGCCATCTCAAACCCCGGCAAGACGATCTTGCACCCTTTTACTAAAAAACTGTGGAGTTCACAAACCCACACAGTGTAAGCCCGGGTCAAATTCAATCAGCACTAATAAGCTGAAGTGCTGTACTTCGAAGTATTTCAGAGGAACGTGACCCCACAGCCCAGACCCCCGCGTCTCACCAGAATCTGAGCAGTGGAGGCCGTGGGCATGGGCGCGAGCAGCAGCGAGTTGCGCAGCCCCACCCGCCGAATGCGCTCCCGCAGGACGTCCCAGTCCCAGCGTCCCGACAGCGGCGGCGCCTTGTCGCCCCACAGGTCAAACTGCAGAAGGCCCTCGCTCATGGGCGAGCCTGCGCACATGGGAGTGGTATTAACAAGTACTATTATCAGCTGAAATATGGGGTGTGCTCAGCGGCAGGGGAGGGGGTGTGACTCCACAAAAAGAAAAGAAACAGAGGTATGTTTACCACCTATGCATGTATATGGTACTCACGGGTATCACTCGTGCGCCCCCCCCCCTCTGCCAGGTCCGCGCCAGTATGAGCCACAGCATGTACCAAAGCATGTGGGCACAGCCTTATCCAGCACATCGTGTAGTACCTATTCTATGTTCACATGCATGTATACATACTATACCCTATACATTAGTACTACATGTTACCCACCTGGGTAGGACTCATGAGGGCCCTCCGCCTCCGCCAGGTCTGCGCTTGCGCTGAGCGCGGCGTGGTACATGGTCTCAAAGATGTCCCGGTTGAGCGCACGCGCACGTGCAGACTCAAATGGCAGCCGCATCATGATGAACACGTCCGCGAGGCCCTGCGGTCACGGCAGTTACGATACAGTTACAACACAGTTACAGAAGGTTACAGCTTGCCGTGGCAGTATGGTGTACACGTCTGCAAGGCCACCCGGTCATGGCAGGTACGATACAGTTACAAGGCAGTTACTCAAGGTACCAGTTGAGGTGGAACCGCGATGTACGCGTCTGCCAGGCCCTGCGGTCACTGCGCTACAGTTACGATATGGTTACAGGAGGTTACAGTCCGAACGAGACAGTGGCATTCAGCCCTGGCGCGCTGGCTGCTGCTGCGAGCCTGCCCAAACACTTACAGTGGAAAGCAGCAATGACCATGATGATATATCGCACGGCCCCGCGCGTGCAGGCCCCCGTTAGCGACTTCATTACCAAGAACAAGGTGCTTTCACCAACAATTGGCCACATAGTGCTCTAAACACATGTACATATGAATACAACATCACCAATGAACGCTCCTAATTTCTGTTCCATGGTACATAATTAGACACTTAGCACGCTACTCATGCTCAAGTACACGCAAGTCCAAGTCTGGGTCAGTCACGGTGCTGCCACCACACTGTGTGCATGCATGGCAGCACATGATGAAATCTGTGCTATGGCGGGTGCAGGGGCTGCTGCCTTTGTAGGCGCGGTCTCTTGCAATGTCAGCACTCAAACACGTTCACGGCCCGGCGGTATGGCCGCTACCGTGGAGGCCTAGAGTTTACCGCTCCTAGATGAGTATTTATACATGCATGACTCATGCTCACGATGATCGAGTGAGCTATAAATATTCGAATGCACGTGCATGCAACTATGCCATGCACGCATGTAAATACCGTCCAGTGCCAAAGCAGTTGCCCGGGTCAGTTACTTCTGGCAATTGTTTTGGTTGCGCCAAAGGTAACTTACGCCCCCCATTGTTTCACGCTGTCAGCTGTAGTAATGCTACTGTAGGGCAATTACTTCTGACGGTATTTGTGTGACTCCCAAGGTAACATACCGCCCCCCATTCTTTGGGTACAGCCAAGTAATACCTCCCGGTAATACTTCGGCATTACATGTAGACAGTACATACTTGCATACCTATGAATATATACATGTGCGGCACATTGTGCGCGCACTTTTTTCTCGGTGTACAGGGAATATATAAATACTACCAAGTAGTATATGGCTTCATTTTTTGGCACTTGTGGGCATGCAAGAGCCCACGTCATGCATGCCAGCACTCTCGTGGCCATGGCACATGCCCGGCAGTGTACGCATACCAACACACAAAGTGCCCTGAACATCAGCAGTACATGTATGTACATAAATGTATACTTCCGAAGTATACCACGAAGTATTTATGCACGCCGTACCTGGACCCCAATGCCAATAGGCCGGTGACGCAGGTTGCTGCGCCTCGCCTCCTCCAGCGGGTAGTGGTTGCCGTCAATGATCCTGTTAAGATTGCGCGTCACCACTCGCACCGCCGCATGCAGGGCCTCGTGGTCAAACCACGGCCCCTCCCCCTCAGCCTCCGCCCCACTCCCTCCGGCGCCGCCACCGCCGCTTCCCCCCGCCCTCCCTCCTTCACCGCCACCACCACTGAAGCCGCTACCTTCGCCGCCGCCACTGCTGCCACTGCCGTCCCCGCCGCCATGGCTGCTGCCGCCGCCGCTGCTGCTGCTGCTGCCGCCGCTGCTGCTGCTGCTACCGCCGCCGCCGCCGTCGCCGCTCACGGTCCCGAGCTCCGGCCGCGCCCCCCCCCGCGGCACGACAAAGCGCGGCAGCACGAGCGACGCCAGGTTGCACACGGCGACCTCGTCCGGGCTGGTGTACTCCACAATCTCGCAGCACAGGTTGGACGAGCGGATAGTCCCCAGGTGGCGCTGGTTGGATTTGGCGTTGCACGCGTCCTTGTACAGCAGGTACGGCGTGCCCGTCTCGATCTGCGCGTCCAGCACGCGGTACCACAGGTCGCGCGCGCGAACGCGCCGCACCGCGCGCCCCTCGCGTTCGTACCTCTTGTACAATTCATCGAAATCGGGGCCCCACGCGTCCGCGAGCCCGGGGCACGCGTGTGGGCACATGAGGGACCAAAACCCGTCTGCCTCCACGCGGCGCATGAAGAGATCGGGCACCCACAGGCCGTAGAAAAGGTCGCGCGCGCGGAGCTCGTCCTTGCCGTGGTTTTTGCGGAGCTCGAGTACCTCCTCAATGTCCGCGTGCCAGGGCTCCAGGTAGATGGCAAAGGCGCCGGGGCGCTTGCCGCCGCCCTGCGCGGGGGGCGCGCATGCCGTGCGCTCGTTAGTTAGAGGATGGCATCACTACTAACTAATATCGTGCTTCTTACTTTAGAGAATACAAGAAGTGGTAAGTACACAAATATGTACGGTACTGATTCGTATATAGGAGACATGTTCGTGTGCCAGGGCTCCAGGGAGATGGCAAAGGCGCCGGGGCGCTTGCCACCGCCCTGTGTGTGTGTGTGTGGGGGGGGGGCACGTCGTGTGCTTTATTGGTTGTTCTATACTATTGTAGTGCTCCCTTTTGAAGTGCTACTGTAGTATGTTCTATTTCGGTACTGATGTACATGAGGAGCTGACCACTTCGTAGAAGCAGTTGTGAGAAGAATGCTATGGTGGCATGGAGCTGCACCGGTGTGGCACTTGTGTGCGACTCCTGAGCTAGAAGCACACACCTCAACATTAAGCACATTGCACCCGAAGGCGGCAGACACACCATTCACAAGTGGCGGCCGCGTTGCTGTGACTTAACGGCGTCAGTGGCAGCGGCAGTGCATGTGCTGCCGCAGACACACACGCATGCAGCGGGCACACGTGTGGACACCTGGCGCACATAGCGCGCTTTGGGCGTCGACACAAACTAGTCACCCGCGCAAGTTACTTTTGTTTTGGACCCAAAGAGTGTGTGTGTGTGTAAAATTTTTTTTGTGGGTGGGGCTTATAAATAAGGCACTCGAAGCATCTCGTAAGTAGGTTCATCTAGCATTCACTGCAGCTGACAACGTAAACCAGTGTGAGCGGGGAATCAACTACAAGTGAAGCCCCCAAAACGTTCACCACAGTTACTAACCCGGGGGGTTTACTTTGGAATGGTAAGACGGTACTGTACCTGGTCGACGTAGCGGGCGGTGGCGTCAAACACCCGCAGCATGGGCACAAGGCCATTGGAGGTCCCCTTGGTGCCCTTGATGTAGGAGCCCTTGGCGCGGATGTCGTGCACGCTCAGGCCAATGCCGCCCGCGCCCTTGCTGATCTGTGCGCACCGCTTGAGAGTGTCGTATATGCCCACAATGCTGCGTGGCGGGAATGCACGCATGCCGGCATGTATGCACACAAATACATGTGTCATTTGCGTGAGAGTATATTGCTTGTGTCGTATATGCCCACAATGCTGCGCGGCGGGCGTACGCGCATGCCAGCATGTATATGCACACGCATAAATGTGTCACTTAGTGATGAGCCTGGGCGTGTATAGCGTGTGCGATATGTTGGCGCACAAGGTGCAGCGCAGCACTTGCATGCCAAAAAACGCGACACCGCGGGTTATATGGCGTGTAAATGCTTGTACACAAACACACATGATATGACATTATCTTTCATGAATGATGTTTCCTCAGAATGAAGTAATAGACACACGGTATAAAATACATACTTCGAAGCACATGTGTATACATACTTCAACACCTGCAAGAGGTGGCCGACACAGCCGCCCGTAACGCGTAAACATACCCCCGCCTCCCCCCCTCACCTGTCCTCCGTCATGGTGAGCAGAAAGCAGCTGCTGAGCTGCGGGTGCGCGGTGCCTGCGTTGAAGAGCGTGGGGCTCGCGTGAATGAAGAACTTGCGGCTCATGAGGTGGTACGTCTCAAAGGCCGCGGGCAGGTCCGCGCCGTGCACTCCCAGCGCCACGCGCATGAACTGTGCGGAAGTGGAGCGTGGCGCGCACGCGTGCATGTCAGCATGTCGGCATGCCAAAGGGGCATGTGGGGGTTGCGCACATGAACGGCGGCTGTGCATTGTGTCCAGTATGGACGCATGTGGGCATGCCAAGGGCATGTGCGGGTTGTGCACATGAACGGCGGCTGTGCATCGTGGCGTGCATGCGGGCGTGTCAGCGTGGCAGCATGTCGGGCATGCCGAGGGCAGTGGCATGTGCGGCATGCGGAGACGCATGAACTGGGGTAGCACAGTGGTGCACATGTGTGCATGTCAGCGGGTAAGCATGGCGGCATGCCGAGTGCGGTGGCATGTGCGGCATGCGAAGACGCATGAACTGCGGCAGTGCGATGGCGCGCGCATGTGTGCATGTCAGTGTGGAAGCATGGCGGGCATGCCGAGGGCAGTGGCATGTGGGTAGGTAGGCTACTCAGGTGAAGTGCCCATGACATACAACCAAAACATGAGAGCACACCACGAGCTGCGGTTGCTCCATTACCCTCTTCTCTCGAAAATGCAGCACCCTGCCCAAGTAAATACTCAGGCAATCACACTCAGGTATGCAGGTACGGTCGAAAATGCAGCACCCTGCCCAAGTAAATACTCAGGGTTATCATACTCAAGTATCCAGGTACGGTGTCGGCACCCTTGGTCTCTACATGTTGCGACCACCCCCACACATCCCCTATCAACATGCAACAGAACTTGGAGGTGCGAACTTCGAACCACCTACATGCATCCAAGTACAAATACTTGGATTGCCATGACTCAGGTACTCAGGTAGCATCCCCACTCACCATGTGCTGCGGGCGCTCCAGGACCCTCCCTCCCGCGCGCAGCAGGTACGAGCGCTCCAGAGTTTTGAAGCCAAAGTAGTCAAAATCGAAGTCGCGCGTGTAGTCTATCTGCGCGTCTACCAGCTCCCGGTTGTCCATCACTACTTTGTACATCTGCGCACGGGTGCAGGAGGGGTGGGACGGGGGGGCGGGGCAATACGGAGTGTTGCAGTTGTGCAGTGAGTCAGCACGTGTTGCACGCAGCAGCAGGCACCTCTGTAATACACAATGTTGTACAGTGTTAGGACCTTTTAGGGGTTTCATGCGGTTTAGTCAGTCCAGGTATGGTGGCAGCGTGCATGCCGCGCTGTTTCTGTGCTTACGCGCGGCACCGCAAATACATTTGCTTGAGCATAACCGTCCCAGCTGCCCACAAATGCACAGTGTTTTCCGAGCCCCAAGCAGAGTTCAATGGAACATCTTACTGAAAAAAAAGACTGACAATGTACATTCCCAACGCTCTGGTCACTGCCGCTTTGCCAAGTGTCCGCCTCACACATATGGCGACGGCACATGCTGCTTGCTGCCTCTCTGCAAATGTTGCCTTAGTTGCCGGTGGCACCGCGGAATGCATGCCTTTGGGGGGGGTGGCGTGGGTCAGACAGCAGCGCTGTGCTGCGGTTGTGGGCAGCGCGTGCGCATGCTTGCTGGAGGGTTCAGTTCCAGCAACAAATGCACAGCCTTCCAAAACTCGTTTGTTGCATCATCCCCATGCCACCATCGCGCTGGCGGACACTCTTCGAAATATGGCGCTAAAAAGACAGGTACATTAGGTCTACTAGTATCACTGAAAGCATTGGCAACTTGAATAGAGGAACTTTGGGTTACCAAAAACAAGTGACTGCATTTTCGTTCTGTACCAGGACACGGGTCAATACTTCAAGTGTGAACTTCAAGGTGCCCACACTCTCCCATGTCTCTATGACTCATATACAAACTTCAACAAACATGGGTGGAACTGAGGCCGGGCACAGCCGGGGGTCAGACAGCAGCTGTGAGCTGCGTGTTGAGGGCAGCGCGTGCGCATGCTTGCCAGAGGGTTCAGTTCCAGCAACAAATGCGCAGCATTTCTGGTCCTTGCTTGCATCATTCCCCATGCTGTCCCGCCCATTAACTCATTGATTCACAACCCCGTAACAAAAGCACGCATGTACATTTTTTTGTGGTTGAACTGTAGCCTTTCACAGTGCTCACAAAGAGTAGCGCGCAGTGCTCAACCTCAACTTGGACTTGAAGTTCATGGCTACAAGGGGTCAGACAGCAGCTGCTGTGAGCTGCGAGTTGTGGGCAGCGCGTGCGCATGCTTGCCGGAGGGTTCAGTTCCAGCAACAAATGCGCAGCCTTCTGTGTGTGTGTCTGCATCATTCCCCTTCACCATCCCACCCAAACCCACTTTCCCAAACCAACCATACAGCCCTATTCGGTACATGAATAAAATGCACACACTTCTCGACAAGAATGTATAAACACGTACAGTGCTGTACACATAAAGTGCACCCACTGCAGATGCGAGACCTTTCATACAACGCGTCCAGACTGCCGCTGCAGTGTGCGGCTGCTCAGCAGCCAAGCCCACATGCTCAACAGCACCTGCAGCAGCAGCAGCACACCGGCACCTGCGCGCTTAGCGCGCAGCAGTGTCCCCCTCGCCCCGCCGCCGGCAGGTCCCTGCACCAGGTGTCGCCGTTGAAAAGGTCCGCATATGTGCACGTCTGCTCAGCAGCAGAGGCAGCCGTGCTCAGCGCAACCTGTGCCACACAGCAGAGCGTCACCCCCTCCCCTCACCTCATCGCTGATGAGCCCCGCGGGGCGCCCCGTCTTGGGGTCCGCGTGTTCCCGCAGCGCCTGCACCGTGCCCGAAAAAGAGGGGGCCGTCGCGCGGTGCAGCGCGCTCACGCTGATGCGCGCCGCCAGCCGCGAGTAGTCAGGGTGGTCCGCGCACAAGTACGCGCACGTCTCCGCCGCCAGCGTGTACACCTCCGCCGTGCTCACGCCGCCGTAGATGCCCTGCGCCACCTGCGGGGGGGGCGGGTGCTGCTGGCATAATGGGGCGTGACAGGGAAGTGGGCGGGTGAGGCGTTGATGCAGCAGGCGGTGGCTGTTGTGCAGGTGTTGGGGAGTTATGTGGGGCAGCTGCTGCGCAGGTGCGCGCGCACGGTCGCCATGCCACGTGCGAGGCACGCGTGGATGGGGTTGTGCTCAGCAGGAGTGGGGGTGGGCTGGATGGGGCCAGCATCTGTGTGTGTTTCTGCAGGTGAGAGGTGCGGGGCTGCGGCGGGCAAGCGCTGCTGCTCTGCAGCTGCGGCCTACCTTCTGTGCCACCAGCACCGGGTCCAGGTGCCTCTCGTCCAGCCCCGCGCACAGCCGCCGCACGCGGTTCAGTATCTTGTCGAAAGACGCAGGCTGCGTGCTGCCGTCCCGTTTCACCACGTGCATCTGCCCCAGGGTGGCGGCCAGCTCCTCATCAGAGGTGCTGCTGCTCTCTGAGCCCCCCCCCCCCGTCAGCTGCGAGACCACGCGCAGCAGCGCGGCG
This sequence comes from Ophiocytium majus, assembly GCA_032358315.1. Lineage (NCBI taxonomy): Eukaryota > Xanthophyceae > Mischococcales > Ophiocytiaceae > Ophiocytium > Ophiocytium majus. Next base: position 3,018 of record JAULBY010026739.1, on the reverse strand, counting down.
GCCGCTCGCTGCTGCTGCACCACAGCCGCGCTGCTGGTGGTGGTGTCAGGGGCAGGGCGCCTGCGCACATGGGAGCGTGCCAGCTGTGATGCCGGCGCCGGCAAGCTATCGCGGATGGCGCCGTGTTGGCGGCGGTGGAGATGGGAGGGGTGGTGGTGGTGGTTTGCTGGCGTGGGCACGGTGGCGGTAGCAGTTTGAGTTGAGGTTGTGGTTGCGGATGCACCCTGGGGTGACAGCAGCAACAGGGTAAGGGCCGCCTCCATAAGTCTTCTGCTGCCTGCCATGGTGAGAGCAGGCGCATGGCCGTTAGCGTTCGCGCGTGGAACTGCCGCTGGCAACGCTGCAGCCTCGCGCAGCCGCCGCCTGCGCCGCTGCGGCTGGTGTTGCTGCTGGCTGCAGCTGTCTGGCATTGGTGGCACTGGCTTCGCGGGCGCTCCAGGCCCCGCCAACTGACCCGTTGAGCTAGCGGGCGTCAGAAGAGGGCGCAGCACATTCTTGCACTGCTGCTCCCGCCACCGCTCGTGTGCTCGCAGCCTCACACACGGGGTGCACAGCTCACGGTGTTGTGGTGTGTGTGCCAAAAGGATCACTGACGGGAGGGGCGTGCACACGCACGATTAGGGGCGTGCATGAACACGTGTCTCCAATGAATTCACCGGCTGGTTTTGGTTCGCACACACCAACTGCCATAAACGTCGGAGAGCAGCAAGGGCTCGCTGGCGGCCCACCGCCATGCGTGCCGCCGTCGCCGCCGCTGTGCGAAGGGACGAGCAGCACGGCATCAGTCACTCTCCATGCGGCGCCCTGCCCGATGCTGCGGCTGGCCACGGGGGCACTCCCAAACAAACTCCAAGATGCCAGCACCAGCAGGCGGCGCCAATCGACACTGTGGTGGACTCTGCGGAGCCTAACCCCCACCAGCAGGCCTCTGTAGACACCACCATAGTGACGGGCATCAACGGTTCTGTCTCGCCTGGTGGCCGGAATGCGACGGGATGCACCCGCAGCAGCACCAGCAGCACCAGTCCTGCCGCCTGCGATGGCGGACACCTGCAAAAACGGCACCACGGATTTGCGAAGGGGGGAGCAGGAAGCTCGGTCTACCCAAGCAAGCACGAGCTCGCACTCCGGTCCCACCTGAGGCACGTCAGGAGGCAGTTGCTGGTGCGTGGGCTGGCGACGGTGCCCGGTCCTGAGCTGCCTGACAGCACCAGCCCCGCTACCGCTAACACTGCTGAGCAGCTGCAGCAACTGCGTAAGGAGCAGCAGCAGCTGGCGCGGCGACACCACCCGCAGGGTGACACAGCCGTCCAGGGCTACAACGGCCTGCTGCGACACCTGGACACCTTGAGAGCGCAGCTGATAAATGCCGATGCGGCATGGTCGGCCGCTGCGCACTGCCGCGACGGAAGCAGTGGCGAGGGCAACTGTGTCGATGCCGAGGCGCAGACGCGGGGGAACGCCACCAGCAGCAGCCACGACGCTGCTGTGCAGTGCCTGCTGCCGGCTCTTGACGCCGCCGCCCGCGCAGTCGCCGCACCCGCCACTAGCTCTGGCACAGACGCAGCAACAACAACTCACCAAGCGCTGCAGCCACTGGCGATGCATGACGCGCTGGGCGGCGGTGACTCAGGCACCCTTGGTGCCCAGCAGCAGCAGCAGCCGTCTAAGCCGTTGGACACGGTGTCGCGTTGCACCCGCCAGCGGAGCAGCAGCACCAGCACCACCACCAGCAGCGACGGCGCTGACGACAACGCGCCCGCGCACGAAGCGGCGGCGATGGTGGCGGAGGATGCGCGTGCGCGCGCGGCGGCTGCGGCCGCGGCGCTCACCGCCAGCGCCGCGCGGTGGGAGCGTGAGAGCGCGACGCGGCAGGCAGCGGCGGACGCGCTCCAGGAGGAGCTGCGCGCCGCTGATGCTCAGCGCTCACAGCTGCAGAGTGAGCTCAGCAGACTGGGTGCTGCCGAAGCGGAGGCGGAGGCCGCGCGGAGCGAGGCGGCGCAGCTGCGACGCGAACTGACGGAGAGTGAGGGGGTGCGCGCGCATCTAGCGGACGCGGCCGCGCAGCGCGACGCGGCAACCGCTGCGGCGGCAGCTGCGGAGTCTCGCCTGCTCAGCGAGAGGGCGGCGTGGGCTGAGCAGCTTGCGAGGGCGCATGATGAGGCGCATGCGCGGCAACAGCAGCTCACCACCCTTGAGTCTGAACTGGAGGAGCTGCGGAGGGAGGGAGCGTGGCGCGAGGAGCAGCTGGAGGCGGAGAGAGCCACTGCAGCGCAGCTGCAGGCGGCGGCTGCCCTAGTGAGCACTGAGCAGGATACCGCTCTGGCGCGCGCCCAGGCAGCGACTGAGGACACTGACGCTGCGCGCCAAGAACTTTGCACGGCACGCGCGGAACACAGCGCCGCAGCGGCCGCGGCGGCAGCTGAGCTGCGGTTCGAGCGTGAGCGGGCGCGCATGCAGGCTGAGGACGCGCGCGCACGCGAGGCGCGGTGGCGTGCCGCCTCCGCTGAGCAGGCTTCGGTGTGGCGGCGACAGGTGGTGGCCGTGGAGAGCGCGGGCGCGGCGCTGGCAGCGGAGCTGGGCGCTGCCAGGGAGCGCGCCGCACAGCTGTCTGCTGAGCATGACTCTGTGCAGGCCGGTGACGTCGAGCTGCGGGCGCAGCTGGCGCGGGCGACCGCGCAGCTTGCTGCTGAGCAAGAGCGGTCCAAGGCTGCTGTCGCCGAGCTCCGTGACCAGCTGGCGGAGCGTGATGCTGCGCTGGACGGGGCGGAACAGAGGGCGGCGGCGGCGGACGCGGCGGCCGCCGCCGCACGCATGGAGCTCCAGAGCGGCCTGCCCGCGCAGGCAGAGCTTTCAGCAAAGGCTGCGGCACTGGAGGCAACGCGAGAGGCGGCGGTGCTGGAGGCACGCGAGTGGGAAGCGGAGCTGGAATCAGCGCGGCGTGGTGTGTGCGGTGCGCGGGCGGTGGCGGCGGCGGCGGTGGCGGAGGCGGCGGTGGGGCGCGGCGTGGCCTGGGCG
>JAULBY010026728.1:0-16859 GCA_032358315.1 Ophiocytium majus | reverse complement strand
TGACCCTTGGTGCTTAAGCAGCTCAGCACTTGAAGAGGCAACTTGAAGTTGGCAACTTCAAAGGCTTGGCTGTAACACAGGGGCAGGCCCAGACACCCACATGCCACGCCTCCCGTCTCCTATCCATCGTCCCTGCGCCGTGGGCGCCCGCGCGCCAGTACCTCTGAGCCGCCGTGACGCCCTTTCTTTTGCCCGCGGACCTTTCCGCGCGGTTCCTTGCAGAACTTTCCTGGGACCCGGCGCACGACGTGTGGGCCGCGGAGCTGCGCGACCTGCTCGAGCAGGCGGCGGCGCCGTTGATTGCCGGTGGCAGCCGAGCAGCAACTTCAAGATGCGGTGCTACAGCAACTTCAAGTTGTGGTGCAGCCAGCGCGCCGACGCCACAAGAGGCACCGCAGCAACGGCGCTGTGGAGGCGGGGGCTCTGGTGGCAGTGGTGGTGAAGAGGAGGCTCCCGACAGTGGCATCGTTGAGGGTGTGCACCAGCTGTGGGTGGTGCTGGTGACGGTGCGACTGCTCTGTGTTCGGTTGGGCGGCGCGGCTGGTGCCAGCGTGGGGCAGGTGATTCAAAGAGCGCTTGCTAGCGCAGGTCAGGCGCACGCCATGCCAGTGCACTTTGACATGCAAGTGTGACGCGGCTACGATGTTGTACGCTGACTTTGGTGACACCAACTTACCTGGTTTGCACATGCACTGGTCTGGCCGCTTTGGCACAGCGTGAGAAGTGCAGCCCACCACTGAACGTCGGCAGCAGCACGTTGTGCAGTTGCCCCTGCATGTGGGTCGGCGTCGCAAGTATTTTGAAGTACAAAGTACCACTTTCGCTATTGCAGTTTTTCGGTGTCTTCCCTAACACATATGCCATGCTGTGGCTGCCGCCCCGCCACAGAATGGCAATGTGGCAGTGCAGTATACCCCTCAAAGCTGGCATGCAGCATACCACTCTTGATGCTTGCATGCGCTGCGGCTGAACCGCGCCGCCAGCCATGCATGTGCCATGCCAACCCCAATCTGGTAGTTTGCTGGGACCAACTGACACCACTCATACCACACCCACCAACGCACACACCTTCAACAGGCCTCCCGTTTCCGAGAGCCCGTGCCGCCGCTGGCGCACTGGGAGGTGGCCGCCTTCACAGACGCTGTGCTGCTTGGCTGGCTGCAGCAGAGCGCGCAGAGCGTGCCCTTCCGCTTTGGCGACGCCACCGCGCCACCGCTGCGGCCGGAGCCGCTGCGGCGCCTGCTGGTGCTGTACGCCATGCTGCACAGCGCGTGGGACGACGTGGGCAGCTGTGGAGGGTGGTGTACCCGGGGCTGCAGTTGGCGCCACCCATAGGCGAGTGCTTTGTCAGCGGCATGGTAGCTGTTGCTAGCGTGTGGTGTGTGCGTATTCAGTGGCATCATGGCTTTGATTGTCTTCATAGGCCAGTGAGTTGTTGGCAGCGCAGCAGCGTTTCTACAATGTTGTCCCACCATGTTTGGTACCTATTTCGAAGTATAACGGTACTTGTGGCGGCTGCGTCGGTGGTGTCGTTTTGGTGGCTCCAGAGGTGCCGTAGTCTGGTGCTAGGGCAAGGTCCTTTTTTAAAAATTTGAGCCACTCTTTGGGTGGCAATCGCAGTGACATACTTCCTGGTATTCGGGCCCAACAGAAATAAGTTGACCCGGGCAACTACTACGTAGTACTTCAACTTCACAAGGCGTACATGGTTGCTGCACTTTTTGTTGCTGTCAACGGACAGCTAGAAGCTACTTCAGAAGTGCTTCAGAAGTACTCCATCTAGTTGCACTTGAAGTGCACTTCGAATTTATTTGTACTGTGTATGAATATGATCTTATATTCATAGCGGCATCTATACACTGCAGGTTACAGGTATCTACACAACGGTGCAGCGCACCTCACAGCATGTGCAACACGGCCACCTGACCCACACACCCGTGCGCGCACCCCCACACCGCTGCCGCTGCGTTGCCTCCGCAGAGCTCATCGGCAACGACCAGGCGCTGTTCACCCTCTACGCAGCGGCGCACACGCACGTCGAGCCGGACGCTCCGCAGCTGGCGCTGGAGGCTGAGCAGCGCACGCTGTTCGAAGGCATTCTGGCTCCGGCGCACGCGCATGCGCTGCAGTGGCCCGTGCCGGCAGTGCGCGACGCCAGCGCATCCATTGTTCGCCACATGGCGCGTGGGCTGCCGACAGAACCGGCAGCAACGCCGGCGGTGCTGGCGCTGCAGCCGGGGCATGCGGAAGAACAAGTTGAAGTTGTGGACGACTGGGAGGCGTTGGTGTCCGGGTCGGATTCGGAGTAGGCTCAAACTTTCAGCATGGAAAATCGCGCCTTGCCGCTGGTGCAAGCGATGCTCAGCAGCAGTGTCGATGATCGCATGGTCATTGGTCAGTGACGGGAGGAGGGCGCGCAGGGGCGCGCCATGAAATTCTCCAACGTTAAAATCGCCTTTTTAGATAGTATACGCTGTATACGAAGCGTATATGAAGCGCACTTCCAGAGTTTATGGCCTATATGAAGCGCACTTCCAGAAGTTTATGGCCACAATGTTTTGAAACAAAAAGTGCTAGTTAACAGCTTGGCGCAGGTGTGTGTGTGATGGCTGGTGCTCTTGTATGGTGGCTGGCCCAGCATGGTGCCGGTAAGGCGACATGCCAGGCTTTCTGTAGAGTGCGTGCAGTGCTGAGCATTGCCATCTTGTTCGCTAGCAACAGCATGTCTGATCATACTTTTCCCGGTCACACTCACACCATGTGCAAAGGGCTTTCCGCGCCTAAAGCGGAATTCAATGAAAGTACCGATAAGTTATTGCACATGTTTTGACAGCAAAAAACGCCCATACAAGTTTTCATGCAACCCTACGCACATGCAAACCAATACCCAAATGGTCGGCCCGGTCGAACACATGCATGTACATGTAGTACTTTTTTAGTATTGTGGCAAATGCCAGGCTTCTACTAAAGCACATGTTCCTGAGCATTGCCATCCTTCATGCAGGGGACAGCATGCTGTTTCCACTCCTTGTGCCCACACCATGTGCACAGGGCATTCCACGCCCCAGCGCAGCTCAATGAAAGTGTGCATGTGGCACGTGCCGTGCATATTTTTAAAACATGATGGCTTACCTTAGAGTGCACCGTGCTGCGCACCGTGTCAGCTAGAGGCAGCACAGGGCAGCATGCTCGGCCACGCTCGGTGCAGGCGTGCACACCATGTGCGCACAGGGCTTTGCAAGCCCCATGCAGACTTTCGCAAGAGAACAATACCTGTATATTATGTGCGGCACTGCAAACTCCGCTGCACTATGTACACAAAAGCCAGCGCGTGCGAGGGGGCAAAATCTTCACTGGGAACGCCGGTGTGCAGCGGCCCGCTCCACAGCCCCTGCCACACATCAGCTCACGGCAGACTACAGCAGAGCGCAGACTACTGTAGAGCAGCTGCGCCAATGACAGCAGAGAAATGCGCGCGGTCAGAGCTGCAGTGGCATCTGCGCACTCACAGCCACAAAAAAATGGCGCTGAGTGCATGGGCGCGACTGCTTCCGCTGCCCTCGCCGCAGTGCCTCCACCACCACAGCGGGCGCCACGGCATGGCGCATTCGCCACCAGCCTGCCAGCCCCAAATTTGTGTGTTTTTGGCCAGAACCATCCTGGGCTGTTTTTAACCCCTGTGAAATGCAGGGGAGGCCAGCCCAGTGCACGCCCATGCACTTCCTTTGCCGTCTGCACCACAGCAACCGCCGCGGGCGGTGCGAGCTCAGCAGCCGCGACGCCGTTGGTGCGGGGGTGCCGCTGCGGCAGCAGCACAGCCCAGCACTGCCCGGCAGCAGCCGCACTGCTCAGCAGCGGGTGGCGGCGGCACGGGTGCCACAGCGTAAGCGGCGGCGCGGGGGAAGCGGGCGTGTGCGTCTTGCCGCCGCCTTGGGCGGTGTGGGCTTGGCTGCGGCAGCGCCGTGGATGCAGCGCAGCCGCTTCAGGCAGTGCACGCTTGGCAGCACAGCAGCAGCGCCACGGGGGTACAGGGGTCGCCCGTACGCGCAAGTCGCCAGTTGTGTGCGTGCTTGCACGCGGCACCACCGCCGCGCTGCCGGAGTGAGCTTGGCAGCAGCACCACGTGCGCCCTGCCCGCCCGCCCGCCAGCTGCCATGTGTGCACACGCTGTCACCGCTGCGCTGGCAGCTGATGGGGGGTCGCGGGCAGGCGTGACATGACCCAGTTGAGCGCCACGTCGAGGCCTGCGAGGCTGACGGCGGCATGCGCATCGAAGCGCGCGTCGCCGGAGCTGCCGGTCTCCGCCCACCGCGTGCACATTGCCGCGTTGTCGCCTGCGTGTAGAGGGTACAGTACATCCAATAAAATGTAACTAACTTGTGTAAGAAGAGAGGAGTGTGTGTGTGGGGGGGGGGGAGGCGCTGCTACGTGTGCAAGAGGGGGGCGGTAGGGACGCACAATGTGCGTAAAATTGGCACCGTTTTCAACAACAAAGCAAGCCACAACGAGGTCTTTTTGCCAGAAGGTTCTGCAGGAATTGTGCGGAGAATGTGTGACACTGTCGACGTCAGTTGTATGCGCATCTCACCCCTATTTTTTCAGGTTCGCACATTAATTCTGCGACTGGCCATTTCCGCAGCATTTTGTTTACTCTTTCAGTCTTGGCAGCTTCAGGAAACTATTGGTTTAGTGCCCTTGTGTTTGGTGTGTCATTCGATTTACTACTTCAATTTCTCTGATGCTCCTGTACTGATTTAGACTTCTTGTACTTCAATCAAATTTAAGCTTGCTTTGTGTGGTTTGAGCGCTGATTGAAGTGAAAAATACAGCAAGATACTACTGTAGTAGAGCCCGTTGTCCGCTTTCGATCGATATTAGGGAACTATAGGTCACCGCGACTAGGACGTTGAAAACTCTGCCTCTAATGGATTGGGATGGAGGTAGCAGTGCGCACCTCAGAGGCAACACACTGCAGCATTAAGCCACATACATCAGCAGCAATACTACTAATAGTACCTGTGCTACTTTATTGTGTAGTACTTCGAAGTACATCAGAAGTACACCTATTGATATAGTGCTGCCCCTCCATTGAGTGCGGGTCCCAGAGCTTTGTCACGGGGGGCGCACTAAACCGAGGTACAGCGGTTGTTCCAAATGCAGCGGTTTCAGTTACTATTCAAAAATATCATAGGCGGTAGAGTATTTGCAATGCCTGATGTGCGTGCGCCCGCGCGCTCACCTACATCAACGTCTTTTCGATCAACTACTTCTTGTGTTCAACATCGCATGTGTTTGTGTTCTGGAAATAAGACCAGACCAGTAACACTGATCTAAATCAACACACAATTCAAAAAGGGCGAGTCGCATTTGCTCAGCAGTTTTGGTAAGCACATAGGGGATTAGCTGGCAGCAGCTCACTTGCTGCGGGAGCGAGACAGCTGCTGCTAGTGCACACAAGCCAGAAAACACAAAGCAAAAAAAAATTGAAGAAAGGTGAAGCCCACCTGCATCAATGTCTGGCAGCGGCTTGTCCATCTGGCCCGCCACGCCAGCATCGGCAGGGCCGAATGAGAAGTCGTGACGCACAAAGCGGCCATCGGGGCCGCGTACGCCACAAGTCACCTGGGCAGGCTTTCCTAGGCCTGTGCGGCAGCGGCGGCGGCGGCAGCAGCAGTGGTGCTCAGCAGCAGCAGCAGCAGCGGTGAGCACAGCAGCAGTGCCCAGCAGCGGCAGCAGCGCTCAGCAGCAGCAGCAGCAGCGCTCACCAGCAGCGGCAGCAGCAGCAGCAGCGGCGGCGGCGCCAGCAGCAGCGCCAGCAGCAGCAATGCTCAGCAGCGGCGGTTTGAGGCGTGCTCAGCAGCAGCACAACGCCACACACTGCGAAGTGCTGCGCAGCGGCAGTTAAGCACATGCACAGCAGCAGCAGCCGCAGTTTTAACCAATAACCGCGCGCAAACCCGGGGGGTGCGGCAGCGCTCACCAAAGCCAAGCGTTCCCTCCAGACCTCGGCGCACAATGATGCACGCGGGGAAGTGCGTGGCGTCCTCTGCCATGTCGAACATTTTATCCGTGAACGATGGGTGGAATGCGCTCGCTGCAAGAGCGGCAGCAGCAGCGGTGATGGCCGCGGCGGTAGCGGCGGTGGCGGCCACAGCAGCAGCAGGCGTGGCAGCAGCAGTAGCAGCAATGGCGACGGTGGCGGCGACAGCAGCAGCAACAGCGGTGGCAGAAGTAACGGCCGGGGCGGCGGTGGCGATGGCGGCAGAAGCAGCAGCGCAAGCGGCGGTAGCGACGGGGCAAAAGTGTGGAGTGGCGTCAGCGGCAGCGGCGGCAGCACTACGCAGAAGAGGTATTGGCAGTGGCAAGAAGCGGCGGCACTGCCCGGGCGTGGCGGTGGCGCGCAAGCAGGCGAGCGCACGTGGCGATGTGGCACCAGCGGAATTGCTGGCACATGACTCCGTGCTGGCGTTTGAGTGTGTGAATGCACCAGAAGGGGTACTGTGTAATGTTTGTATGTTACTGGTATGTTATACGCCGTACGCGCATACGCTTCTACAGTGAAGTACCATATGTATGTCATACATTGTATATCTAGCACACCATGTCCCAGCACTAGCCATGCAACCCAGGCGATGCGAGCGCAGCACACTTGACTGCCGTGAGTGGTGGCTGCAGCACTGGCTACGTGCCTTTGCAGCATGTCATCAGTTGCACATGCACCAGGCATGCGCAAGCCCGCCCACCGCCATGCTGCCTTGTGGGCGTTACACGCTGTACACACATGTACTTCATTATTTAAGCTCGTTGTATGATGTATACTAAAGAATATACTCATAAAGCACTACCGTAGATATCGGGGTATAAGACCCCCCCTTGGTACAAGGCTCCCCAAATAAGGTACGCATAGCACACGCTATGCCCGGGCTGAGCAGTACATGCGCACACGCTGCTGCTCTGCTCACCGATGAGCACGGACGCCCCGCAGCTGTCCACAAGCTTCTCGGAGGTGGCCAGGAAGGGGCGCTTGATGATGTTGCGCCGCAGTGGCACCCAGTCCGCGAGCGCCGGCGACACCGCCTCCTGATCGATGTAACTGCCATACAGTTACAGCAGTTACAGCAGTGGCAGCATCGCAGCGCATAGGAAATTGTGAGCGTGCGTGCGGCAAAATTGGGTGGCAGCATCACAGCGCACGGGTATTTGTGACCGTGTGTGAGGGAAAATGGCAGCATCACAGCGCACGGGTAGTTGTGAGCGTGTGTGAGGAAATGAAGTGGCAGCATTAGGCGCATGGGGTCTTGTCAGCGTGTGTGTAGCACAATTTGGTGGCAGCATCACAGCACACGGGCATTTGTGAGCGTGTGGGAGGAAAAATTAAGTGGCGGCATCACAGCGCCATGGGGTTTCGTGAGCGTGTGCGCGGCCAAATTAATGCCGCCCCCCCACAGCACCAGATCACACCCATCACCAGGGGCTAGCGGGAGGGTTGGCGGGTTGCTAGCCCAGCCTGCAGCATTCTGGGCGCTGCAGCGGCTCCCTGCTCTGCCAGCAAGGAAGCGGCGGCTGCGCGCGTGTTGGTGACACTCGCACAAAGTGGTTAGCCTTACAGATCATCCCTCCTTCTGTAAGCGTGTGTGCGGCAGAGGCGGGTCTGTGGCAGCAGCGCCACAGAGGGTGGGTGCTTGCGTACACACCACACGCTGTGGCAAGCAGCGGTAGCATCGCAGCACAATGGGCTTTTGTGACAGTGTGTGCGGGGCAGCATTACTACCATCCGGTCTGGTCCCGCAAAAGTCACCCGGGGTGATGACTTTGGCAAGTGCTGTGGTGGTTCCACCTCTGAGCAACTCACTGCACACAATGTTTTAAGTTGTCAGCTCCAGCTGCGTCTACAGTGCCCTATTAAAGTGAAGCAGCGTATCCCCCCACCCCTTGCAAGTCGCCCGGTAGCTGCACTTAGCGACGACATGACGTGCGTGACAAACGTACATCCGGTGCATGCAAGTGTTACACCGTATAACCTCGTTATATACATGCCGTATTCCAGCCTACATTGCGTATCCCACCATCACCACTGTGCCCAAATTCATACCTTTTTGAAGTACGCGCACATCACACCCCCCAAAAATACTGAAGGACATGCACATACACACACACCTTGAAGTATACTTCGAAGTGCATGTTACAGTAGCATGTACTTCTTGAAGCAGTACAATATGGCCTGCCGCCGGCTCAGACCTGCCAGCGAGCAGCACTTCCTGCTGTTGACTGCACAATGCTAGCCGTGAGCATGCCCTTATGGGGCATATACCATTCCTTCGTGCTGGCTTGGCCGTCCTGGGCCCTTGCACGCCCACAGAGTGCAAATAAGTTTACAACACTACAAGTATGAGTTGATAAACTCACATGCCATATTCCGGCAGCCCTGCGCGTGCGTGCGCCGCCACGTCTGCGTTCGATTTCGCGAATGGCGCTTCCACGCCCAGAGCCAGTGCCAGATCGCGCGCATTGGGCCCATATTTGGGTCCTGATGTCGGTCCCACCTGGAATGGTACGCAGCGTTGGGCGCAATGGCAGCAGAGAGGTGCTCAGCAGCGGCAGCGGCAGCCGCGCTGACCAGCATCAGCAGCAGTAGCGGCATCAGCAGCCCGTGGAGCTCAGCAGCAGCAGCGCTGAGCAGCGGCAGCGCTCGGCAGCAGCAGCGGCAGTCATCGCCATTATCATCAGCAGCAGCGCTCCGCAGAAGTATGTACTTTGAGGTATACAGTGCACTGTATACTTTTAGAGGTATGCAGTATATATACAGTGTACATGCATGTGCTTCATAGAAGTAGTATACTTCATGAAGTATATACAGATGAACACCCCTCCTCTTCATTAACGCTTGGTGACTTCAGAACACGTGCACAGAGCACGCGAGTGACATGTTTACAATGCAAACAAGCCACTTTGGCGCGCAGCAGACCTAAGCTGCTGAGCAACCGCACTCAGCACAGCTGCTGAGCAGCACAACTCGAGGGCGCCAGCAACTGCCAGCGGCAGTGCTGCTGAACAGCGCCCCTCACACCTAAGCTGATGAGCACAAGTGTAACACACACACACACAGCGCAGCTGCTGAGCTGCTGTCACGTGGCAATACACACAGCGTTGCTGCTGAGCACCCGCACCCGCGTCACCGCCAGCATCCCCCATCGCCGCTGCAGGTGGCGCTGAGGGCCCTCTCTCTCAACACCTGAACTGCTGAGCACAAGCGTACAGCTGCTGCTGCTGAGCAAACGCACCTGTGTCACCGCTAGCATCCCCAGCGCCGCTGCAGATGGCGCTGAGCGCCCCCTCCCTCAACAAATCAACTGCTGAGCACACACGCACAGCTGCTGCTGAGCACACGCACCCGCGTTACCCCAGCATCCCCCAGCGCCGCTGCAGGTGGCGCTGAGCACCCGCTCCCTCCACACCTGAGCTGCTGAGCACAAGCATAGAGCTGCTGCTGCTGCGCACAAGCATACAGCTGCTGCTGCTGTGCACACGCACCTGCGTCACCGCCAGCATCCCCAGCGCCTATGCAGATGGCGCTGAGCACCCCTTCCCTCCACACCTAACCTGCCAAGCACACATACACAGCTGCTGCTGAGCGCACGCACCTGCGTAACCGCCAGCATCCCCCACCGCCGCTGCAGGTGGCGCGCGATGAGCGGCGTCAGCAGCGGGCTGCGGTCGATGCCGTCAAAGGGCTCCGCCAGCTGCGCAATGTGCCGCCCCCCCGCCAGATCCGCCGCGCCCTCCAGACCAAACGCTGCGCGGCGGAACAGAGCGGGCATAGCGGCAGCGGCGGGCGGGAACAGTGGTGGTTCGATAGTTGGTGCGCTTGCGTGTGTGCGTGTGAAGCGTTCATGGCGGCAGTGGCGCGTCATGTGGTGGTGGTCTGATGGTTGGTGCGCCTGCGTGTGTGCGTGTGAAGTGGCGGCAGCGGCGCGTGGTGTGCGGAGCAGTGGTGGTTCGACAGCTGTTGCGCCCTGTGTGTGTGCATGTGAAGTGCATCATGGCGGCACCGGTTTGGTACTTGGTGCGTTTGTGGGTCCGGGTATGGGGGTGTGCGGGCGGCATGCGGGCGGCACACGCGAGGGGAGACGGGGTCATGCAGAAGCGCCGACGTCTGGTGTGCGTGGTGGTTCTAAACATGCTACCTGTGATTGCCACTGAAGTACCGGTACTACTTCACAAGTATGTCAACAAACTATGAAGTACTGATTTCACGTGCCGGGGGGGGAGGAGGCCGTGAGGGGTGCTCACCTGACCTGCCTACTACCTCCCCCTGTGCGTGAAACAGCCTTTTATCATACTTCAGAGTTTAACGAAACGATGTGCGCCTCAGAATGCTACCTTTGATTGCTACTGAGGTACTACATAGTAGTATAAAAGACCGTGGATTTTACGTGGCACCGGGGCGTGCGCGCGGGAGGGAAGAGAGGGGGGGGCTCACCTGCCCTGTCTACTGTCTCCCCCTGTGCTCGAAGGAGCCCCGCGAACTCAGCGCGAGTCTCGTACCTCACACGCAGCACATGTGCCGCCAGAGTACGCGCCGCCGCTGCGCAACGCCGCATGCAGACGCACAAACAAGGTCATGACATGATCAGTGTGTACAAGGACAATATACTGGTGTAGTTATACTGCTGGTGGTATATGCAAATGGTATACACAGACACAGGGTAGCGTAAGTACAGCACGTGCGCTGCCAGCGTACGCGGCGCCACCGCGCAGCCGCATGCACGTGCTAAAACGAGCGGATATGATATAAGTTTATTATAATATTTTCACATGTACATTCATCTACGATAGTAGTATACGGTATGCAAATGGTATGCGAAAAAACACAGGGTGACATGCACGCAGCACGTGCGCTGCCAGTGTGCGCACCACCACCGAGCAGGCGTTGCATTGCACACATGCAGAAACAAGTGGTTTATGCTATGACTCACATGCATGGTACATTCTTTCACTTGTGAGTGTGCCAACAACATTGTATACGTGAGTACCATGTAGCGCGCACGCAGCACGTGAGGCGAGCAGCGGGCCCGCGCGCACTTACAGTCACGATAAAGTGACCATAAATGTTAAGTAATATCGCACGCAAAGCACATGTAAGTACATATATCTGTGTGTAAAAAGAGAAGGAACAACAGTACGATAGCATGAGTAAGGAAGACTAACGCACGCGCGGTACGTGCAGTTGAGGGTAACAGACAGCTGGTGCTTCCTGACCGTGTCATGCACTATACCACACACTGTGCACAGGCATGGGTGTGCATGTACACAACTGTATAGTTGAAGTTTACTAAAGTATGAACATACTTCTACTGGGAGTAGTATTGTGCATGTACAAATGCCCCTCCCTGTGTGCTCGCACCAATCCTGTGACCCTCGCACTGTGCATTTGCTGGCAACACGCTGCTGCGCATTCTACCACCACCCCGCACTTGCAATCGCCTGTTTCGTTTTTTTCGCCTGCCGCACTGCGATCGCCAGCAGTGTCGCCGCGCACGGCCGATGACCAGCTTGTGTGTTATTGTTGGGTTCACTGCACGCAGTAAGGGTTACCACCACACACTTTCACAGCCACCTTCCAGGTATGAAAAAAGATGTACATATATGTACAATTCGAACTATATGTACATGCATGACATGTTGTACTACAGTAGTACATACATGCCCGTACATAGATACATGTGAACAAAAAGCCAAACCACTGCACAGGAACAACCGGAACCCGCTGGCAGGGAGCAGTCCAGCCAGCCATGGCCCACGCGGCTGACACCCATTGCAACACTGGCTGCCCACAGAGCATTCTTCACAGCCGCAACAACAGCTCTCCCACTGCCTGCTGATGCAGCGCCCACAGCTGTGTAACCGCTCTGTAACTGCCCACAACAGTGGAGGTCCAGGCTTATCTTGCACAGCACCTGCTGCCCACCGTCCATCAGTGCCCCACACAGTTCTGGCAGAAGCTCGCGACCAGCGCCTCGCAACCCACACCACAAGCGTGGTGCGCGGGTGTAACTGTCCTGTAACTGCCACAAAACTGCGCCAAAGGCTCACTGCGCTGAGCAACGTCCACCGCCAGCAAGCACTTCTGTCATGTGGTTACATCCCTGGCCAAGACGCAGGCTGCCCACCGCACCGGCGGCAACCGTGGCAGGGGGCAAGAAGGGAGCCCTTCCTACCCCTGGTGCTACCATGCACATGCCAAGCGTGTTACAGGCGGTGTGCGGCACGAGAGAGTGCCACAAGCCAGCACGCAATGCGGACTCAATGCCGCCGCCACCGCTTGCCGCCGCTGGTGCTGCCACCGTTGACGGTGAGCCACAAACACGCGGAAAACCACACAGAGATGCAAATTGAATGTAGCGCACCACACAGCGACTGTACCTTTTCACACGGTGGCAGAGCCCTCTGCGGAGGCGGCTGCCTGCATGAGTGACATCAGAGCAGCGGCCGCGGTGTGCATCGCCTTTCCCTGTGCCGCGCGGATGGCTGCTGCCTTTGCCACCACCAGGAGCGTATAGAACGTGTCTTCGAGCTGTACGGGCGCAAGCTTGTACTTGTACAACTTGTACTGGTACTTGGTGTCTGCGCCTTTCCAGCTCAAAGACATATACGGTCCTAGTGGTGGCAAAAGCAGCAGCCATCCACACGGCAGGGAAAGGCGATGCACACCGCGGCCACTGCTCTGATGTCACTCATGCAGGCAGCCGCCTCCGCAGAGGGCCGTGCCACCGAGTGAAGAAGTGCAAGCGCTGTTTGGTGTGCTACATTTGGATGGCATGTGGTGCCCCATGTGCTTGTGGTGCCCCCCGGCAACAGTTGCAGCAGCAGCGGCGGCAAGTGGAATGTGTGCGGGCACACATCACTTTTGGAGCCAGTCACAAAACCTACCCTTGTGTGTACTGTAGGTGACAGTACGTAACAACGGGGGGCGGGGGGGCAAGTCCCCCATACCCTTGAGACCTACTGTGTAACTGCGGTGTAACTTCTGTGTAACTGCCAGCCTCACCGCACTCGGCGCCGTCAAACAGGCGCTGTCCCCAGCAAGTGCAGCACTTGTACCCTGGGACCTACTGCGTAACCGCTTTGTAACTGCCGCGTAACTGCCAGCCTTGCCGCGCTCGGCGCCGTCAAACAGGCGCTGCCCTAGCAAATGCAACACCCCCATACCCCTGAGGCATACTTGTGTAACCGCTTTGTAACTGCCGTGTAAGTGCCAGCCTCACCGCACTCAGCGCCGTCAAACAGGCGACGCCCCAGCGCCGTCGCCTGCTGCTCCGTCAGCCTCTCCCCATCCAGTAAAGCTGTGCACAGAGTCAGCAGCTCTGTGCTGGCGCCGCCGCCGCCGCCGTCGCCGCCGCATGCTGCCGCCACCAGTTGCGCGCTGCTGCAGCCGCCGCGCACCAGTCCCTGCCCTGAGTGTTTTTGTTGCCGCGGGCCGCCACCGCATCACGCACGAGGTGCACAGGGTGGCGAGTTAGGCATGTCTAGTGATGGGTCACTGTGTGTAAAGTTGTCATTGCGCTGTATGGCGCACGTATACTTCGTACGTAGAAGTATTCGGTACATACTCGAAGTACATGTGTTGTACAGCGTACTTCGAGTATTTTTCACTGTGTGGCGCATGTGTATGAGCGTATTTAATTTCAAAACAATGACATTTTGAGCTTCACACGCCAATCAATCAAAGTGGTGCGCTGTGTGGCGTGCGCATACTGGGCATACACTTATGGTTTATGTGTTGTACAGCGTATGACGTATTTTACACCTTGTGGCGCAACTGTATCTGTGAACGTCTTTGAACACACAAAAAATATGTTTCAAGCTTCACCCCCCAATCAAGCCCCCCCCCCCCCCCTGACACAAGTAGTGCAACACTACCAACTTCAAACATGAGGTCCGCAATGTGGCTTGCGGGCGCGCTTGACTCCAGATGCTCAGTTGCCGCCGTCGCTAAAAACTTCAACAGCCAAACATCAGCAGGCAAACTTCAGCATTCCCGCACCTGCCAGCTGCGGTCTGCGCGCCGCGACCGCCGCCAGCACGCGCGTGTCCGCCGCATTAATCTCGTGCTTCACAAAGAGAGTTCCCAGGAATGATGCAAGGCGCTGGCGCGCGTTCTCCCGTTCCGGCGACGCCTCAGCGGGCACGTCCAGCTGCTCTATGGCGGCAAGCATGGGCGCCACTGCAGTGGGCGCAGGGGAGCGGGGGGGCGAGGCGGTGATTGGATGGCAGCGATGCGTTTGCAGTCAGCGGCGCAAGGAGTGAGTGTGAGTGGTAATGTACTTCTGAAGTATATGTATACTTCAACATTGTGAACGAAGAAGTGTATATATGTGTACATAAACTTCACGATTGTTTTACATACTTCAAGAGGTAGTATATAGTACCATACGTACTCCAAGAAGCATTTGTGTTCAATTTGCTTTGGTGGGCGTACCAGAGCTCACGTCATGAAAGAAAAGGGCAATGGAAGACCATATGGACATGTGCACAGCTATGCTCATGTACTTGTATCAACTTGCACTTTCAAGTAGAAGTAACCAAGAAGAAAGTGTACACATACAGTATTTAAAACAAGGCGGCAGCGACGAGTTTACAGGCGGCAGCGTAAGGAGTGAGTACGAATGCAAACGCGGGACACACAAGTCTGTATTGCGCACTTGTATGTGTGTGTTTGTGGCGTTGGCTGAAAGCCGTGTGAAGCGATGACTCAGGCCGTGCCGTACAACATCCTTCAAAGTTTGAAGTACCATTGACTATGCTACACAGAGTATAGCACATTTCTACGTCCAGCAACGCGAGCTATGGCATACTCCTGAAATTTATGGTGTAAAAATATGTGTATATACAGAACCTTACACGCGGTATATACATGTACGCATACAAGGTATATACTCCTGGTACTTCGAAGTACTACAGTAGTACATGTACTGAATACTTTGCAGTACACTGCATGTAATGAGCATTTTACACGCTGTGACCCATCACTGGCGATGTGGGATGCAGATGTGCGCCCTGCAGGTGCTGGAGTGGCCACGCATATGGAATGAAACGCCAGCACGTGTATGCTATGCGTATGACATGGCTGAGTCCGTGCACATGACGGTTGCTGTTGTGTGTGGCTGGAAGCAACAACAGGCCTGACCACCCGCTTTTTTTTTACAATTTAAGCGGCCTTGTTTGATTACCTGATCACCAGTCCCATGGCACCCACCGGTAGTGTCATCACACAAAGCTTCGCGACCAAGCCCGGGCAGGGGTAAGCTAACTTACACAATGGTGCCTCACAAACAGTGGGTGTGGCAGGTGCCTGGTACGGTTGGGCCGCGACTAGAGGCGCCACACTAACCAAAACTGAGTGAGTAACTACTTGGAAGTCTGTGACAGCGCCCAGTACCATGTGCCTACCACATAATTGTGCGGCAAACATAAGCAAAACTCAAGCCTAAAAAATGGCTGTTGAGTATCATCATCGATGTGCACAAGTCTTACCCAGCTCATCGGGTATGGGTTTGGACCCCTTGACGCCAACCGCAACAGCCTTGATTCCCTCGCGCAGGCAGGACATGAGCTCGCTCTCCTCCTGCTGCTGCGGATGCTGCAGCTGCTGGCTAGCTGACGTAGCGGCTAAAGGAGCAACCGCGCGCAAGTGGCACCTGCGCAGCACAAGTGGCCGAAGGTGGTGGTTGCCAAACAGCATGAGCTCAGCACCGAGGACGCAGCACAAAACTGTTGCCGCCGCTGCTGGTAGAACTGTGTTTCTACCGATGAACCGGGTTGCTGTGAGCAGGCTGCGGGTGCTGTTTGCCTACCATTGCTGATGCCCAGGCACCACCAGCGGCAGCAGCAGCCATTGTGCTCACCTGCGACAGCTGCTGCGACTGTGAGGCGCAGGCACACTGCTCCTGCTGCAGGACACAGCAGCAGCAGCAGCTCGCCTGCACGCCGCAGCCTGGCTGATGTCTGGTGTGAAGCCATCGGTGGACACCAGCAGCAACAGCGACACGAGTAGCGGCTGGCGCAGCATCGCCATGGCTGGACTTCGGAGCCTGGGAGCCTGGCAGCAGTGGAACACCAACAAGAAGTGCTGGCAGTTGGCTTTGGCGGCACTCTTGTGTTACAAGTCCAGATCTGGCACCGTGTCTCTGCAGCCTGCGCCTGGCGCCGACATGGAACGGCAGCACCTTCCCTCTCTCCTTTCTCTCGTAGGCCTGCAGAAGCAGGTGAACTTCTGCCAAAACAAACTGGAGATGTGAGAAAGGTCCATGAAGTTGAAAAGAAGCAAAAAGCACGAAAGGCACGTTTTGCATTGTTGAACTTCCTGTGTCAGGTGCTCAGCGGGGGCGCCTGGCGATGTGCGCGCGTGTACAAGAAACGGGTAATTTTGTTGCCGTATACACCCGTGGGTTTCCGCTGACATGTATCTGTACACACAGCTTCACTGCCACTTCGTGCGCACAATTCGTGGCCAGCTCGCATGTCCATCAAGGACTGTAACCCGCGCTACGAAAGTGCCAGAGCAGGCAGAGACCAGCAGTCGTGCAGAGGAACACAAGGGGAAAGAACTCTGCACGTCTGTGTGGCACAGCGGCAGCTGGGCTGTATATCATAGTCAAAATTGTGCGGATAAACAGAAAGCGGTGACAAGCTGCGAGAGTCTGTGTTGAGGGCTGTGTTTGTGGTGGGTCACTGGCGGCATAGCTTGTCGATAGGCAGCTCCTACTGTGGAAGTGCCTCGGGGCTGCGTCACCACGTGGAAGCGCGTCAGGCAGGCTCAGCCAGCAGCACGCAGAAGGCACGACACCACCACCGCACAG
>JAULBY010026717.1:0-16860 GCA_032358315.1 Ophiocytium majus | reverse complement strand
AGACGTCGGGTTGATGCACACATCTGATTATCACATTACACACCCAAAATAATATGTGCCCCTGTTGCTTGCCCGTCGAAGTTTGGTCTCAATTCTTTCGGAACAAATGGTATGAGGTTTTCAGATACCCATATATATTTCCTATTTAAGGCGTATAATACGTATATATGGCGTATATGTGCGTATCTGACAAAACCATATTGGCATAACAGGTACTTCCCATGATTTTTATTTTTTTCAAGCCCATGGTGTGGCGCCAGGCTGCAGTATACAGCATAGGCAGACAGCAGGACCAACGGCCAAGGGCAAGTATAAAATATCTTGCAACTTGCAATCAACCTGTTTGTCTACCCAGGCACTGTGAGCAAGTTCTCCGCTCCGCCCAGCTCCAGAGCGCGGTGCTTTGAACTCCATATTTGCTACCTTCGTAGAGGGCAAGAACGACTCGCCGTCTACAAGAAAGAGGCATGCATGGGGTCGAGAACAAAGGCGTCAGGCTAGTGCTTGGTCCGTGCACCTGGTACCGCTGCTGCAAGCCTACCTCTGCCTCCTCCTACAAATCAGCTGCTGCAGCAGCGAATGGCAGCAGCCGACACAACTGCAGCTGCTCATGCGGAAGTAGAGCTACGCCTAGCAGCAGCTGCCCAGGTGTATGTATGCCACTCGGGCTGGGTTGGAGGCAGCAGGCTTGCAGAGCAGCGACATCATCACGGCACCTCAACACGTGCGGTGATCACATCAAAGCTGCTCCACCAGGAAGCCCTGCCTGCCCGCTCTGGTCGCGCATCACGTCAACAGAGCCTCAACCCGGCTTGACAACATCGCGCCCGGGGTCCCCAGCGTCTCCCATGGCCACCGCCGCCGTGGGACACCGCACTCAAAAAATACATGTTTCTGCTGGCACAATTGCGTCCATGGAACCGTGTGCACCGTGTGCACGATCCCACCACCCAACGTCGTCGCAACAACTTGAAGGAAAACGCACTCTGTCGTCAGCGCAAAGTAAGGCAGCCCGCGGCCCGGTGGCGTGTGCACCGTCGCGACGGTCTCTGTCGTAACAAGGCGCCATCTACTTTTGGGGGGAAAGCCCGCACTGCCACTCACATGGTCATGGCAGCAGCCTACAGTTGAGTTGCTGGTTTCGCACTCACCCTTGTTGTTGATAAATTGACACGACCTGGCCTCCAAGCTCGCAGCGCCATGCACAGTAACTGCTCCGCCCTGATTCGGGAGGTCCGTGTACCCGTTTCTCAGCACCAGCCCGTCAAGAAGTAGTCTGCCGCCTGTCTTGACCCCGAACAGAGAGCTTTTGCCGCGCCCATTTGCTGTCGCGTTTGCTTGTGCAGGTGCTGCCCGCACGGTGACGTTGGTGTTCCTGCCCACGGCAATCGGCGCGTCAAGCAGGAGCAGCCCGGTCCAGTGTACCACGAACGAGCCGCCGTCGCAGCCCAGGGCTTGCCGCAGCGCTGCGCCATCTAAACCCCCCACCCCCGCCTGGAGCTGCTTTTGACCAGGTGTGCAAGGTGCGCCAACGACAGTCACCGTCAGGACCAGCAGCAGCAGCCGCACGAGGCATGCACGCGTACCCGCCCGACGGTGCTGCAGCGGTGTGTGCACACCGGCGACGGTCTCTGCCATCTGCTGCACTGAAGCGCCGTGGCCACCACCCAGCGCAGGCGCTTCTTCTCCGACCACGCGGGCGAGCCGGCGATCATGTGTTGTGTGCACACACACACAAGGGGGTACCGCTGAGCTGGGAAAATTGTGCTTGGACTCTCCGCAGTGCGCACCCTTCGCTGTGTCCGCTGAGCGGACTCCGCTCACGCGCACACACGCGCTACGGCTTGCCGTGGTGGTGGCGGTGGCGTGCCGATGCTGGTCCTGCGGCTGCTGCTGGCGGTTCTGGTCGCTGCGTCTGGGAGCGGTGCTGCTGGAGCTGGAGTGCCGGGGTGCCTACCCTCTGTGGACGGTCGAGTGTGCTGCCCTGAATGGCAAGTTTGAGAAACTTTAAAGGGTTAGGCACCATGGTGCTTGTGTGCTGCTGCACACGACCACCACACCGGCAGCATGACCAGCCGCCGCGCCACTTGCTTGCAATAGCGGTAGGCGCACACGACAGCAGATAGCAGGCGCGCGGGTTTGCAATTTAACCTAACCCTTGCAAACTCATGTGAAGGCCCTGGCGGCGGGGCCTCCTGGAGATGGGGCTACCCAATTAAATATGAGGCTTGGCACGGTGCCGCAGCGACGATCGCTGCGCACTCCTTAGCAAGATCATGGCGGTGCTTTGCTGCCTCTCGCGCTGTCGTGCACCCCCGCCCCCCCAAGGACTGCCCGACCTGCTCCTACCTATGTGTAGACCCTGCTAAAGCCACACACGTACGCAGACCTTAGGTTGCTGATTGCACTACCGTATGCCCCAGCCACGGGGCAGTAGCTGCGCTTAGCCTCTTTACGTAGCAGTAGGCTTCTTCCACTTCATGTACTTCCACTGGGGCAAAGGGGGGGGCTGCAATCCATTACAGTAGCGCTGTGGCAATGCTACAGGCTTACACATCCGTGCACAGTGCTGAGCATTGCCACCTTGTTAGTGGCAACAGCGGACAGAATGTTTGGTCTTGCTTTTGCCACTCATGCGCACACCTGTGCAAACGGCTTTCCGCGCCCTGAGCGGAGTCTAATATACCATACATATATATTGTACTTCTGAGTACTGTATAAGTATGAATGCAGTACATGTGCACACGATGCTGCGTGATGTATTTATAAATGTACAGTGGAATACAATATTCCTTGCCTTTGCTGCAGGCGCAGTGCCTGGAGCGGCCTAGTGATGCATTTTGTCAGGCCCCTACGCCTCCCAGACTAGCATGCTTCACCCTGTCACAAACTACCTCACCAGGCATTGCCAAATGGACGCCTGCTCTACACCCCCAGCAGTATCTGACGTTCTGCTGCTGCTCAGCGCGCTGTTACGGGTGACCTCTACACAAGCACAGACACGGACACACACACCCTCGGTTTGAATGCCCCTTTCCGAAAAGCCACGCATGTTGCCACATTACTGAAACCCAGGTTGACGTTGACTGGTGCAATGTGCCGTATGCATATGCCGGAGATCAGTGGCAACATACCTTAACAACTCAGTACAATGCTGCCCTCCCCTTCCCCCCCCTCTTGTACCCTGCATTCTGCGCACTCTGGCAGGTGCGACACATGTGACGCCGCAGCATGCGAGGCTGGTCTGCCCCCCACCCCGCCAGCAGACTGGTGCTGCCCTGACAACATTCTCGCGGCTCAGGTGCCGTGCGCCATGGGGGTGCCTCCGTGTGTCATCGATGACAACCACAACAACGACATCAACTTCAACATTGAAGATGATGTCAACTTCAATGTTGAAGATGACCTCAACTTCAATGTTGAAGATGAAGCCGACGGCGACTTCAACACTGAGGACGATGCTGACAGCGACTTCGATGACGAAGTGTTTGCCGAAGTGGCGCCAGACGAGGATGAGCTCTGGACCTTTGTGGACCGCGATCTGTTGGTTTCAACTTCACCCGTTGCCGTACCAGGAGGCTTCATGGGCGCTGCGGTGAGTGCTTACTTATCGTAGATATGGGGGTATAAGACCCCCAGTTGTGTCGCCGAGCGCCGGCCGTCGCTAACACAGGGGGGGTCTTATTCGGGGAAGGGGCGGTCTTATACCACATTTTCGATTCTATATACATTTATATAGCGGTACCCGGGTCTTGCTGCCAGACGCCCCGCGTCCGCTAACCGGGGGGGTCTTATACCCCAATATCTATGGTAGTACTAGCTACTTGGTACTTCAGAAGTATTTTGCATCAACGATGACCTGGAAAACGTGATGTTTTTGCATTTGACAGCCGAACTTCTGTTGTTGCTTGTCATTGTGTCATGGTGCCGTATAAGCATTGGATTGATTATCCCCTCCTTGGGGTACCGCAACTGACAGATTATAACGCCCTCCCGTGTTGTCAGCGGCGGGTTTTCCTGTTGCTAGCACGGGGGGCGTTATACATTGCACCCGCGTTATACAGAGTACCCAAATTTGTATAGAGTACCCCCCGTGTTGTCGCCATTAAGGCGCCGTCAGCCTCGGGGTGGGCGGTATACAGGGTTATATGGCGCTGCATAACACCCCCCCTCGTCAAACAAACCCCCGTGTTAAACTCTGTCAGTTACGGTAAGCTGATAAGCAACGCACAGGCAGCTATGGTGCAGAGATTTGGAAGCCTGATACTGTACGTGTCTGCTGCGCCACGGCTGCACCAAGTGCTATGCAACACATTGTCGACTGTTTAGAAATCTTCGCAACGTTGCTGAGGTGTTGCTTGGTGTTTTTCTGCTGCTGCTGGCGTGTGTGTCAGGTCGCTGTTGATGCAAAAGACCTGCGCGGCGTGACCCGGAACCCCCAATATCGCAACAGAGTGGAAGGCATCAACAGCGGTGATTCCATTGTGTACCAGATGAAGCCAACAGCTGTCGGCCTGTTTCCCGTGGTGTACAAAATCCGGGGTTCGGGTTCTCCTGGAGGTGCACCACAAGCGGTGGTCATCGAAATGCTGAAAGGTGAGTTGTGAAATATTGTTGATATACTTGTAGAAGTATTAGATAGTGTTTGCCAGCGCATCCGCTTCTTCACATAGATACACACCAGGGTGTACTACACTACACTTGCTAGTGTACGGTTATCAGGCGGGGTTTGTGTGGTGTGTTATGCTGGCTTAGGGTCACATTAGCGGAGCGGAATGACTAATTAATCTCCTTTGACGTACATCCTTGAATGTTTCCTGCACATTGTCACCACCTTGGCAGCAGACATTGACGCTTTGGCAACTTCAAGCATTTCTCCTGCAGGGCACAGCAGGCAAAATTTGTACACGCCGGCATGCGGCATGTGCCAGGAAAACCAGCTGTATGTGCAGCGCAAGGTAGCAGATGCGATTCATACATTGTTAAGCGCATCAACATCTGGTGCAGCCTTGTGGCTCTTTGGCAAGACCACTGGTGTTGTTTCATTTCTAGCATACCACGACATGTACCGGGACTGGCAGGGCGCATTATACGCCGTCCGTCTGATGCCGCCAGTTACAACCACTCCTGCCATAGCTATTGTAACAACTGTTCAGTTGCCGTCCAACTTGGTTGTATACTGCAGTTGCATTCGCCACTGCGCAAGGACGCACTGCCCGGGCATGGGTAATACTATGCAAATGACATGACAGAATCAAAGGTAGCCGTGTGTGCAGTGGTACAAAACTGTGTTGACCTACCTCAATAGAGTGGGAAGGGCTGCTTACCACAAATAGGCTGCCTACCTTGTCACAAACTTCATTGTGCAGCGATACATTTACAATGATTTTGTCAGCTTTCTGTTTGCACGCCACCCGAGCTGCGCCACTGCACCCACCCTGCCTGGCACTGTCAGCCTTACCTGATAAACATGCCCTGCTGCAACACTGCAGGGCGTGTGAAGTGTGTTGCAGGGCCTGGCTCCCCTGGGACAGATGGCGGCGCCAAATTCAAGATCAGCGGCGATACGGACTACGCAGTCACGTATGCCGCGAACAACATTCACATCCGCCGCCCTGTGGCTACAGTCCAGCCGTGGACGCTGTGTTTCCGCGAGGTCAGCAGTGGCCCGATTTCGTTGAATTCCGTCTGCATCGGCGACGAGTGCGAGGCGATGGAGCACGCGGAGAGGCCCAAGACACTCATGCCTGTCGCTGCGGGGCAGATACCAGAAAACCAGGCCCAGGTGTGGAGCGACCATTACGACGGGGACAGTGTGGTTTTCCAGTGCCGCCAGGACGAGTGTGACATACCCGATGTGCGGGAATTTGGCATCGGAAACAGCGTCATTTCCAGTGCGCGTGCCGGCTCCTGCTACAGCCTGACATTAATCAACGCTAAAGGCAAGGCTCTGTGCTACACTATGTGACATATGTCATTGTTTGCAAATAGCGCTTGCTAGCACACAGGCTGATGCCACATCATGCTTGAGGCTGGGTACATGTGTCAAGTGTGAGTAACCGTTGCGGGACACCTGCTGCTGCTGTAGCTCCTATACACAAACCAAGAGACTGCTGTTTGTGTGCAGTTTCTTCATTGGGCGTGCCAAGCCTAGGGGCACTGTGCCCGTCAACCGCCATTGCAGCTGCTGCAGCAACACTGCTGCTGCTACCTTAAAGCCCGATAACTCACGCATGGCCGGGTACATGCCATTGTGGTAATGCCTGCTTCCTGACAGCTCTGCTGCTGGTGGCTGTGCGCTGTCAGGAAGGATGTCGCACCTGCGGTTAGTGTAGCAGGACCAGGTCCTGTGCATGTTTGGTGCACTGCTTCTGCTGCTCTTAATAAGTGCTCCTTTCACAACATGATGCAATGTGCGCTGCTGACCCAGCCTTTTCCCCTGCCAGCACTGCAGGTGATAACACCTTTGACGTGCCTGCGGGGAAGCAGGTGGTCCTGTCCAACCCGGAGGCTAAAATCGAGGCGCGCAGACTAAATGACAAGGTTGCTCACCTGACCATGACCATCACGCCTGCCTGCCAAAAAGCCCAGCAGCGGCGGCTGCAGACAGCCCGCCCCAAAGAGGACTGCGGCAGCCGCAACATCATGTGTGAGGTGCGTGTCTGTACACCAGACAATTATTGTAAACTTAGCAGCAACGCCCACTCGGGATCACCGGATCATTGGAGTCAAAGCCCACTTGCAGGCAATAGGTTCCACGCATCAGCTGCTGAGCTGCAACACCGGCTCAGGCCAAGTGGCAGGTGGTTGCCTTGTTGCCCTTGGTAGTGACCAGGTTGAAAGTGGCCTCTGTTGCAGCACCGACAGTCATGTGGCAAGAGCAGCAGCGTGTCAGGCTGGAGCAGGATGGTGCGGTAAAACAGCACCAAACACTGGCAGGTCCGGTCGCTCGTACATGGTTGGTTGCACTGCACCTTGAAGTTCAAGTTCAACTTGGGTCCACTGCTAGCGTGGCGCCTCTAACTTACTGGACAAAGTCGGCTACAGTAGTGTAGGAGACAAATGTCACACGTACTGACCTAACACATCTCAGCTTGCTGCCTGGCGCGCCGTGATGCTGGTGGTGTGCACACACTGCGCACCAACACGGAGTAAGGGCACGGCAGTGTTGGTGCTTTCATGTGCAGAGCCCGTGGCTTTCACCACAGCAGAGGTGGCCTAACCTGAACCTAACCCTAAGATGTTTACGGTGTGCGGTCCCCAGGTGCCCTGGTCCTTTTACCTGGTGTCTTAAAACAATTTGAAGCCTCCACTGGCACAGCTTTGTTGGAAGACAGTGGACTGTCGCACCAAACGAGAGGCCCACCTTAAACAAGGTTCAGCAACAAGCAGAACCCTAGACTATAATGTCATGCTAGTCTAACTTAAGGATAGGGCGGTCTCACTC
The DNA here is from genome assembly GCA_032358315.1 of Ophiocytium majus. NCBI lineage: Eukaryota > Xanthophyceae > Mischococcales > Ophiocytiaceae > Ophiocytium > Ophiocytium majus. The sequence continues at coordinate 9,413 of JAULBY010026717.1, read as the reverse complement.
AGCGCCTGACCTCATGGTAAGCACCTAGTGTGTAAACAATTAACCCCTGACATTGTGCTCAAGTGGTGGCTTGAGGGTGCTGGGTGAGGTTTCGTGCTATCCAGGCCACGTGATGCCATGTCAACAATGACACTTGCTGCAGTAGGCACTTGGCCATTGATGTGCCACTGTGCCTAATTTAAAAGCAGTGCCTCTCCGTGCTTGCTGGCTGTTGACCGCTGCTGTGCCGCAGTACTCGTGCAAATGTGACAAGTGCAAGTGCACAGGCCCAACAGAGGAGCAGAAGGCTTGGATCGACGCGCGCAACGCGCGTAACAAGTATGAGGTCATCGTGTTCGACAGCCAGGGTAGCATGGACCTGTGAGTGCCAGACATTGGCAGAAGGAAACAAGTGGAAGGCGCCATTGCAGTCAGCACGCAGCCTGTGTTGCATGTACTAGCAGCAGCTCCGCTCAGTGTTATGCAGGCAGCCGCACCATCCGTGACGCGCGTGCTAGGGCCCACCGTGACGGAGCTCTCAGAGTAGGTCTTCCCAGCATACTTGCACATGATGATGTACGCCTTGCTTTAGCTTGCAGCTGCGCAGACAAAGTACGCAGCAGACCCAGGACCCCAGTAACAGCCGTGTCCAATCTGTGCATGCGGCATCGGTGGCCGCCGCCAGGACACAATGCACGCGGCGCACCATGTACACGTTACTTTCGCATGCAGGCGCGGCCTAACTGACGGATGTTGTGTGGGTGCAGACTCTCAGGACACACACGTTATCACTTGAAACTTGCGGCTACGTTGCCCTTACGGTCTTACCCTGACTCTGAGAGTGCATGTGCTCTTGTGCTGTGCGCTGGCAATGGCATTCATCTGCTGCAGGTATGCCTCCCTTATCCCAGAGGACCTCTTGTGCGTTGATGTGCCTCCAGCATCATCTGCCGCACAGACGGCTGCACAACGTAGACGGCTCAGCGATGAGTCCACGCTAGGTATGACCTCAGGCGATGGGCGTGCTTTGGATGACGAGTCAGTGCACACAGAGGAGCGTGTGCTCAGGCACAAAGGGGGGCGTAGACATCAACGCAAAATGCAGAACGCAGCCCAGCGGTGCGTCAAGGTTGTTAGAAAACGCCCCTGCAAAAACAGTTCCCGTTTATCTCCGGGGCGCTGATGGCATGCACAACAGTGCTGTGTATACCCAGTTTGCCCACGGCGTGACGGCAAAGCGCGGGCAATGCAAAATGCAGCAGCTGTGACAGTCGACTGCAGTGCGTGGTGGACACTGCTTGCACCCCTTTTCCCCCCTCACACTGACCACACAAGTGACCTGCACAGTGGTAAGGAATACTTCTTAGAAGTAGTATATTCGCGCCCTGCCCCCCCACTTTCTATGAAAGAATTGCTGACCCTCGAGGCATGGCCTGGCCACAGCCTAGCCGGCCAGTGTTCAATTTATGCACTGGAATGCCTTGACTGCTGTCTTGTGTATGAGCCACAGTGGCCATCTTGATGATGTATACACGTGTACAACATACTTGGAAGTATGCCGCAGCGTATGGCTGATATTGCACCTGGGCGGCTCATGATGCGGTTTTGCGGCTGGTAGATCACAGCTGGCCAGACTGCATGCCATGGCCCGTGCGTTTGGAGTCCATCAGACATGTGTTGCATTTGCTGCTGCTTGGTACACAACAAAACTGAGTGCACCAGCCTCACTGATACACTGGAGCATGCGCAGCTCATCACACCCATGTATCTATGTGCATACTGCGTAGTGCGGTACGACGCTTGATGGCACAGTCGGCCCAATGGTGGCATGGCGTACTACTTGTACACGTGCAAATGCATGCGCAATGCATTGCCAAGTGCTATACCCAAACGCTGCAGCATTTGCTCCGGTAGCACCTGCTACATCTTGCGATTGACAAGTCAAAAGCCAGCTCAGCCCTGCGGCGGGCCACATACTAATGACACATGCATATGATGGTATATGTTGAGTATCATGTTGCAGTGTACGCACGTGCAGAGATTTTGTACAGAAACTGTACGAAACTGTGTCATTTGTGAAGCCACAAAGTGACTGGTTCAACCACTGGCATAGAACGTAGAGATGTGCACCAGCATGCTGTGTGTGGTGCACCAGTCTGAGAACCGCACATGAGCCACGCTTGAGAACCGCACCCTGTCCTGACTCGCGCACTGCTCGAGTACCCTCAACTGCTGGCCTGTGCTGCGCAATTGTGCTCAGCAGCTGCACACACAACAGCCGCTGAGCTTGCCTATGCGCGCGCCGCTGCACAGCGCGCTAGTGCTGAGCGCCTGCTTCGCAGGTGGCATGCTGCCACACAGGCGGCAAACACACCACACACCGCAAACAGCATGCTCAGCCACCCCTCCGCAAACTGCGAATGCCTAAAGGCCAGGTATGCCATGTAGACGTTGAGGGGTGAGTACAAGCAGAAAAGACACACATTTGCACACAAGAATTGGGGTAGGTCTTTGGCCGTTCCGGAGATGCAGGCTACTTCCAGGATAAGCAGGATGGAGTTGATGGCTATGGAGGGATCATTCAGCAGCCAGCTCAGCGACCAGCAGGACAGGACCTGCAAGGGGAAATCACACACAAACGCAGCAGCAGCAGCAGCAGCAAGACGCACCAAGAGTCAGAAACACAACGCCGTGTGCTCTTCGTACGTGCAAGTACTTCAAAAGTATGAAAAACACTAACAAGACAAGTTGTGGGCTTCTTTCGAGCACCCACCTCAGAACAAGCAGCAGCAGGGCACCGTGTCACGAGAGCATGTGCGTGTGAGGTGATGTGCAGCAGGCGAAAGCCATATGCTGCAGTGAATACCTTTTTTTGAATTGAAGCTCTGTTTACGCTCCTAGTATACGGTACTTCAGAAGTATACCACATGTATATATATACAAGAAGTACTACAGTATACTACCTACCAATACGATGCCAGTGATGATGCTCGTCGTTGCAGTCGGGGCATACCATTGCAGGTAATTAACGACGGCTGGTGAGCTTGTTAGCCCGTGCAAATGCACTGCATGGCGTTGGTACTACTAGAGGCCACACAACGGGTTGATGTCATACGCACTCGCTTCGCTGCAGCTCTGTACTGCATACACACCAATTTGACTTAGCCTGGCACACGCACCAAATTGGGTGAGTAAGGAAGCTCCTTACCTTTCCAAGTTACCGCCGTTTGTCTAGTGTGAGGCAGTAGCTAGCAGTCTCACCAGTTCCTATAGAAGTATACACTACACATGTAACATAAAAGCTGATGGTCCTGCAATATGACTGTTGTAGAAGTGCCTCAGTGCTGCATGGAACCTAACCCTGACCCTAAGGCTCAATCACTGGCAGCAGCACTCACAAGGCACACACCACCACCGCACAGTTGCAGAGGGCTGCCATGGCTGGAGACAAAGTGTGATACGGGGTGACATGTCATGGCAGCTTGCGGCGACCATGAAAGAAAATGCATGAAGCTGTCAGCGACAGACAGCTCAAGAGACCAGCTGCCAAGAGGGCTACTCATACCAGATCAATGAGTGAACGTGTACATAAGCATCAGCACAGCAAGGGCGGCAGCGCCCTGCAATGACTATTGCTGCCTGAAAACATGAGATGGGTCGCCCAATGCACACGTTTTTGCAGCCTAGGCAGCTGCGGTGTAGGCAGGGCAGTTGAAGTAGCAGCCTCTGGCGGGAACGCACATTGTGCAGTCAGCCCCGTCTGTGTTAACAAGTGGCGCCGCTGCTCCACTGTTGTGTGCTTGAAAACCTGCTCAGCAAACCACCTACAGCTGTATACTCAGCTAAGTCACGATTCTGGAGCACTGTCTTCGCGCCGTACACAAAACATTAAACCTCTTCCGTCACTACCAACAGCACGCGCGCGCTGGCGGCCACCCTTGGCAAGACAAGGTGTTTGCAAGGCAGGGTCCTACACCACCTCCAACTTCTATAGTACCTTGGTGCAACGTTACATGTACCTCACAAGTGCCACAGTGTGTGCGCGCTGTGGCGCTTGGCCTGCACTTGCCAAGTGGCGGCTGTACATGCTGCAAGCGAGTGGTGGTGCCGGTGCTGTCAGTTGCTGCCCTGCATGCGGTGCACTTGAACCGTGTGATCGCTGCTTCAGCATGCTGCAGCGACAGCTGTAGGCGTACCAGGGCATACTCAAGTCAGCAGCGGATACTAGTGTAGGCTGTGGTGCTGACTTTCTGCACCAAGCTAGTTGGTGGTGGTTGGGCTTCCTGGTCTTGAAAGTGTGTCTTTGCGCTTATACTACTGTAGTATGTGGTATGTCTGTATCGCTGGCTGCCTCATCAGAGCCACAACCTGCTGTCATCAAAACACCACTTCTCTGCGGCGGCAGTGAATCATGACTTGCATGCTGCTGCGCTGCGAACGAGCGCACAAGCAGTGTGGTATCACTGCTGCCATTACAACAACCCGATCGTGAGCTCACCAAAACCGCGAGGTCGCACACCAGCACCAGCGACTTGAGCACCCGGCTGCAGCTGCCGCCGCCAGCAGGCTGCTCCATGTTGGCAGTGCAACTTGAATCCTCTTTGCTGATCATTCCTGGGCGCCGGAAGCAGCAGTCGCAGTGGATTGCTGTTGTGTTGTGGCTCTGCTACCGGCTTCCGCAGCAGTGCCCAGGATGCGAACCTGGTGCTCTCCAGCCTGCGCCGCCGCCACCGCTGCCAACTGGGCACCCTAGGGGCCCTGTGTGCCGTGCATGTAACCGGCATGTATGTCTAACCCGAACCGGCATGTAACCGGACGGCGCACAGCATGCATGCTGCGCGCAGTGCTGCTGAGCGCTGCTCAGCCGTTGCGTCACCACTGCTGAGCAAGGTCAGGTAGTCTACCAGCTGCAGCCCTCTACACGCGCATATAGACGAAGGAAGCGGCTGTATAGGGGCCGCAAGGTCCCACGACGTGCTATGCGGGAAGCGTAGCAGGACCGCCGCGCGTGCTGCACAGCGCTGCCAAGTTGCAACCAGCCTAACACTTAACAGGGAACCGAGTGCTGGCGTTTGTTCCAGTGTCTGTGTGTGGCACTGGCGCCGCGCTGGTGCACCTGTGGCAGATGAGCCTGCCTTGGGCGGTGCGGTGCTGGTAGGCAACTCCTGCGGCAAGCGCTGCAGCAGCATGGCTGCCTGCTGCCCAGAGCGCTGCGAAGTTGCAAGCCCGTGTACCTACACTGTACTTCAAACAGGTGGGGGCAATCACGCGCTTGCTGCGTTGCGGGGGGCTCGTAGACAGCAGCGTTGAGCGCCAACCTGCAATGTGCGCCGCAGGCGCAGGCCCTGCACCCACCTGGTGTCTGGCAGCATAGCCAGCGAGCCGCATGGTCAGGTCATCCTGCACTTGGTCATCCACAAACGTGTAGGCACAAGGCCGTGTGGCTGCTACTGCTGCAGCACCGGCACTGTCTTGTGGCGGATGGATCGTGCAATGTTGCCCCTTAGCAGTACGTGGTGTGCGTCGGTGCTATACTCCTGCTCCTTGCGCCGCTGCTGAGCAGCTGGCCTGGCTGCACTGTGCACTGCCTGGTGCGTTGTGAGGACCATAGTCAGCAAAACTTGCTCGTATTCACAAGCGTGTAGGCACCGCCGTATACGTCGAAGTATATAGCTGCTGCTGCTGGCCTAGTGGTTGACCCCCCTGCGAGATTTTCCCTTGGTGCGCGTGTCCTTGCCGCACTTTGCTCGGAACAGTACGTGCTCTGCGTTGGTGTTACAGTGGCGCCACTGCTTGCAATAGCCAGCTGGTAATTGAAAAAAATCGGCGCGGCGGGGTGGGGCGTGTCGCGCTAGCCGCACCCACCCCTAGGCCGCCGCGCCCCGCATACTTCGAAGTATGATGCTGGCCACGGTGCCTTGGCGGAAACCCTCACCACTCACAATTTGCACCAACCATGTTGGATTGTACAAAGATTACCTGATAACATCAAAACTATATGTACTGGAGAAGCTGGTGTGCTGGGAACATTTCCCCCTGTATCATACCATATTTCCGGATGACGTAGCAACTAGAAACACAGGCAAATTCCAGGCCATAGAAGTCGCTGTACTTTTAGTCTACCCCCCTGCCCTGCGAGCAGCGCTGACAACACCAAGCTTGGCGCCGCGGGGTGGGGCGTGCCGCGATGCGCGGCGCGCACCCCTAAGCTGCTGCGCCTGACTAATGCACTGGTCAGCATGATGCCTTGGCAGAATACTGTTTTAGTGAACTCATTGGACTGTACAGGCTAGTACGGTCATCAGTACAGTCCAATAAGCTCACTAGAAGAGTTGAACAAATACCTACTAGTACGGTCATCAGTACAGTCAAATAAGCTCACTAGAAGAGCTGAACAAATACCTAACAGGGCGTGCCGCGATGTGCGGCGTGCACCCCTACTAGTAAGCTGCTGCGCCTGGCAAATGAGCACTGGTCAGAATGCCTTGGCAGAATACCTCACAGGGAGTGCCGCGATGCACAGTGTGCGGCACGCACCGCTAAGCTGCTGCGTCTGACAAGTGAGTACTGGTCAGGATGCCCTGGCAAGTACCTTGCAACTCAAAGGTTCCAAATTTCAGCCAACCCCATGGCACTCTGGAATATGTAGGATTTAGTGACGGTGACCTGTAATCATCAAACAGGGGCACTGATACTGCCCAGACCGCACCAGCACATAAACTTGAAGTATATGCTTCAGTCGCACATCATGTGCACAGGGTTTTCCGCGCCCGAAGCTCAGTTTCATACAATTACACTGTACCACTTGTATAGTTTACATGTGCACTTCCGTCTTCACAGCCTGTCCGCCCGCCGCATTCCCCCAAGTCCCTGGGACCCCCCTCCCACCTGGCGGGCCGTTCTCTACATACATACAAGTACGAAGCACCGGTATATGCTTTTTGAAGTACGGTAAGTGTATACATACTTCGGAGGAGTTTGTGCTACCGGTCGGAACACTTTGGGCCATGTTGTATGAGGCCTAAACGGCTACACAAGGGCACTTGCAAGGCATGCCAGCCGCCGCATGGGGGGGGGCGTGGTAGAGCTTTGCTGTGCATCACACCCACCACAGTATCGGATGTGATGCACAAGTTTGCATTGAACGGTGCTTCGCGGCGCTTTAAGAAGGCTTCAACTGGAAGGTGTAACAACATGATGGAGCAGAATGCCATGGTCTCTGGGACTCCCGGGGACAGGCAAAAGCGCCACTGGGAGCAGCATGTCAAAACAAGTTCTTGTACCAGCAACCTACTTGCTGGTGAAGAGTAGTACAGGCTGGCAAGGTAAAAAAAACTGTAGCGTATTTTAAAAACGTGGGTATGACGCACAGTCATGCACAACTTTCGGTTTTCAGGTACCTATAGCCATGTCTGCCTCCAAGAAGGCCAGGCCGGGTGTGGACGTGGGGCTGTCAAGTATTTGGCACTGCCATGCAGCGGTACTCATATTGCGCCAGCTCAGACACTGACTCGAAATTTAAAATTGGAGTGCGTCCAAAGCCAGCACTGGGTACTACCTGAAGCAGGATACACTCTCAGTGTGATACTCATCACCGATTTGAGCTGCTGGCAGCTCTGTAATTGTGTTGTAGCCTTAGGGGATATGGACAGATCTCCATGCCATGCAGGGTAGTGCAGGTGGCGCCACTGCTGGTACATGCCATGTGCAGTTGCCATGCGCATGGCATGCGCATGCACAAGCCACTGTCATGCACACATGTGCATGCAGCTTCTAGCTCGCATTGTAAGTCACTGAGTGGCACCTTTCATGCGGGTTCCAGCCACCGCTATGGTGCCTGGCATCACTGCTGAGCATGGAAACATCACCTTGCATCTGCTTAGTGAGAGGCCCGAGGCTGGCACTGAAATCCGCCCACGACACCTGCACATTCGTGCCGGTTGTCGCCTGCCGCACGGGGACGCCTTAGTACATTAGCGCGAGTCACAAAGTATACATATGAGAGTGCATCTACAGTAGCAGCGATACCCTCTACAGTAGGTCTGCCCACCGGTACAGATCACATCGGAGTCTGGACAGTGTCCGGATCCAGGGTGACAAGGTTGGTGGCTTCACAGCCACCACCGCAGAGCAGAGCAGCAATTGCAATCCAGAGCAGGAGCCTGTTGACGTGACACTACGCACGCCACAGGGCACACAACAGTAGAAGCAGCAGAGCCACCTGTCTGTGTACCCTCTAGGCCGCCGTGTACTGGTGTTATTAGCTTGGCTAGCCACCACAACCGAACTCTGTCAGGAAGTTCATGAAGGGGAACATAGGCCCCCCAGGCAAAACGTCCGAAACCCCCATTCTAGGCTAAACTAGGGCAGAACAGGCGAAATAGGCTATATGGGGCGAGTCCCCACATTCACCCCTCCTGAACTGGCGCGCGTCCCCGCGCGCTGCACAGCCACAGCACTGCCACAGCTGCGCAACTGCCCAAATGCAAGCCCACAAAAAAAGGAGATGCCCTCGCCACTTATAACATGCCGGCTGCCTCCTGCAGTAGTCTCTGACACTGTGCTTCAGTGCCAAAAAGAAACCAACTACCCTCGGGCGCATCAGCTGCTGTGTGGTAGCGTGAGCGACTGAGCCGCTGCACTCCGTACTTGGCGTCTGTAATCCAAAATATCCTAAATTTCCCCTTTTTAGAGCTAACCGTCGCACGCCGCTCAGGCACGCTGGTGATAACACCCTCATACCATTGCAACCGTGAGCCACCGGCAGCACCCTGTACCCCATATACTGCTAAAATCCCCATGCCCTCTACAGCCTTGCTCTCAAGCACAGCCTGCGAAGGCGCCTGTGGCACCACTACTGCGCGGCGTGCGAGCGTATACTGCCCACAGCCCACACGTGCAAGCTCGCCACCCACACCGCGCACCTTGCGGGCCCTAACTAGCTGCTCGCGAACCAGGCGGGTGGCGGCATGCTCAACAGGCTCGCCGCGCTGCACCGCCCTGTCTACCAGCACCCAATAGTCATACACCGAGCTCGGGCACACCTCTAGCAGGTGGGCCGGCTCCCAGGTGCTGACCTGCTCCGTGGCGTCTAAGCCACCCCGCCAGCGTACCAAGTACTCCAGTGTGCGGCCGCGCCCACTCGCATGCTGCACAATGCGGTGTGAAACGATGCTCTCCACGCCGTGGTCGCCGGGCTCCAGCTCGACGTCGTCGGTGGTGAGGGGGCCAGGTGAACGCCCAAAACCGGCTGCGTGTGCTGTGCTGTCCCCCACTGGCGGCGCTGCACGCCAATGCCGCGCCAAAAGATAGCAGGAGAAGCCGGAAGGTAGGGTCGCAGGCGGCTCCCGCGTGGGGTCTCGGCAGATCTTGCAGAGGCGCGCGCTGACGCGCACCCGCTCTCCGCCTTCCTTCTCCACGAGCAGAACGCCCTC
>JAULBY010026706.1:0-16861 GCA_032358315.1 Ophiocytium majus | reverse complement strand
CTTTGTTCACCCCTTTGCATGGGTCCGCCCAGGGTGACGGCCCCTACCGGTGAGGAGACCTAGAGTTTATCGCTCCTAGATTGAGTTTTCATATATGTATGGTATGCTGGTTATGCAGACCATGTGACCTGTGACAGGCCTCCAAAACCCCACACTTGACCGCTTACCGCACTGAATCAAAGCACGCTACACCGCGAGTGCACTGTAGGTGGCGTTTGTCGCGGCGTTGCCGACGGCACTGGCACGGGCTATGCCATCTGCAACGCATAAATCAAAAGGGCATTGTATGCTGTTTATGCAGAGCCACATGATCTGTGACAGGCCTCCGAAACCCCACATTAAACCGCACACCGCACTGATTCAAAGCGCTGCATCGCGGGTCCACTGCAAGTGGCGTTTGTCGCGGGCGTTGCCGACGGCACCGGCATGGGCTGTGCCATCTGCAAAGCATGTATCATAAGGGTGTTTTATGCTATTTATACATGCCCATGTGCTCTGTGACAGGCCTCCACACCCCACATTTAACCTCATACCGCATCAATGAAACAAAGCGTGCTACACCTCGACTGCACTGTAGGTGGCGTTTGTCGCGGGCGTTGCCGACGGCACCGGCATGGGCTATGCCATTTGCAAAGCATAAATCAAAAGGGCATTGTATGCTGCTTATGCAGAGCCATATGATCCGTGACGGACCTCCGAAACCCCACATTTAACCGCACACCGCACTGATTCAAAAGCGTGCTGCATCACAATTGCACTGCAGGTGGCGTTTGTCGCGGGCGTTGCGGACGGCACCGGCATGGGCTACGCCATCTGCAAAGCACTTCACCGCGCGGGCGCCACGGTTGTCGTCGGCACGTGGCCCCCCGTCCTCCCGCGCTTCCGCAAATATCTCGACGAGGGAAAAGTGGACGGCTCGATTATAGACAAGATTTACCCGCTGGACGTCACTTTCGACGGGCCCGAGGATGTGCCCGAAAAAGTGAAAACGCACCCGAAATTTGAGGCGACGGGCGGGGGGTACACGGTGGCGGAGGTGGCGAAGCGGGTGGCGGAGGATTATGGGAGGGTGGACGTGCTGGTGCACAGCATTGCGAATGGGCCTGAGGTGTCGAAACCGCTGCTGGAGACGTCACGCGCAGGTCGGTAGTGTGACTTTTCCTTTTTTTGTTATCAACTGTAGGTGGTTCAAGTACTTCGTCGTATGTGGGCAGTGCGAATTTATTAGTATTTGTAGATAGATGAAGTATGTGCATGTGCTGGTGCATAGCATTGCTAATGGACAGAGGTGTCCAAGCCGCTGCTGGAGACGTCACGCGCAGGTGGGCGGTGTGAGAATTTACTAGTACATGTAGGTAGTTGAAGTAGGTGGGCACTGTGAAGTTTACTACTTTTGAAGTACTTCTTGTAGTTGATGTAGAGTAGGTACTTGCTGCATGTGGATGTGCTGTTCACCAACGGGCCGGAGGTGCCCAAGCCGCTGCTGAAAACGTCGCGCGCAGGCGGGCGGTGTGATAACTTAATGTAGGTAGTCCAAGTACGTGGGCACTGTGAATTTACCAGTTTTTGTAGATACTTGAATTATGTGGACGTGATGTGCACAGCAATGCCAATGGGCCGGAGGTGTTCAAGCCGCTGCTGGAGACGTCACGCGCAGGTGGGCGGTGTGAGAACTTACTGGTTACGGTAGGTAGTTGAAGTAGGTGTGTACTGTGGAATGTACTACCAGGTACTCCGAAAGTACTTCTTGTAGTTGATGTAGATACTTGAAGTATGTGGATGTGCTGGTGCACAGCATTGCGAATGCGGCGGCCAAGCCGCTGGGAGGCGGCATGTGCAGGTGGGCGGTGTGCAAATCTACTATTGCATGTAGATACTTGAGGCATGTGCGCAGTGTGAATTCACTACTTCAGTAAGAAGTAGTAATTATGAAGGGTGTCGAAGTATGAAGAGCTGGTGTCGCTGCCAGAACTACTTTAAATCACTGCTGGAGACGTGCAGGTGCAGTGTGCAGGTTTATTAGTGCATGTTGGTAGTTGAAGTACGTGGGGGTGGCGTCGCTGCCAAAACTACTGATGCAAGTGACGCAGAGGCATCTGCAAACTTTTCCACTACGCGGCAGGTCGAGCTCTAGCCTGCCAACCGCTCAGACCTGCCTGCCAGGGACACTTCCTGTTGCTGCCTGTGCAAAGCTGTGAGTATGTCCATATTGGGCTGCACATGGCCTCTGCTCCATGCTGGCTTGCATACGTGCAAGTTACTAACACTGCATGTGGGTACTGTATCTGAGTGGTATCTGCGGATGTAACTGCCAAAACTGCTACTTGAAGTACGCAGTTGCATCATCTCGTGCACGTGGCGCACGGGCTTGCTGCAGGCACCGCAAAGTTGAACTAGCAACTTCACGTGCATGGACAGATCTTGCTGTAAAAACTGCTCCAATGTACTTTCAGAAATACTAGAGTATGCAGGAGCATGGGATGGGCCGAGCGTTTGCCGCAGGCAATGCAAACTTCAAGTCCTTGAAGTACAGCAGCTACCTTCACAAGTAAACACCATATTCTTGAGTTTTCGTTTTGTTTCACGTCAGTCTAAGAACACCACCAAGGTTTTCAGGTGCAGAGCGCCTGAAAGTACATACCCTGTGCAATTTCTATTGGACTGCACACTTCTTTTTATGTATTTGATGACCGTCTCATGGAATGGCATTTCTTGCCACCCCCTGGGTTGTTGAGCGAGCTGCTCCTCACAGCAGCACCAGCATGCGACATACCACAGTAGTATGACTAACAAAACCCGACTGGTGACCGTGACACACTTCGCGCGTTATACATACTATAGTAGTGCTTCGAAGTGCTACTGTAGTATGGCATATCACGCAAAGTTTATGCACTGTGACCCGCGACTTAGTATTTCTAACAACACTTTCTGAAGTATGCAACTGCTGCACTAGTTTGCCAAGTTTGTCATAGACCCTGTACAGACTACGAGTACAGTGCACTTGCGGTTCACTTCGCTTTGATTTAGTGCGGTATGCGGTTAAGTGCGGGGTCCAAAGGCCTGCCACAGACCACATGACTCTATATAAACGATACACAATGCCCCCCATGCGATTTAGTGCGGGTCTCACTTTAGTGCGGGGTGCCAGGGGGGTGGCACTAGCCCGCACTAAATTGCGAGTGCACTGTACCCCAACTGGCGGGAACGGCATGTGCACCAGTTGGGAGTGACACGCCTTCGTGCCTACTTCATCTCTCAAGCAGCAAACACCAGTTCCGGCGCGCAGCCACCACCGTGGCCGCGGGTGCAGCAGCGCCAGTGCCGCTGCTGCTGCCGTGTACACCCACCAAGGCCATGTGAACGAAACATAAAAGGCTGCTAAGCCCAGATACTGCCGTGGCTGCGGCAAAATTCCAGGCCGAAGCCTGTGGGGTGATTTGTCCACCTGGTGAAAAGCACCAGACAGCCCCCGCACCTACACGCGCCGGTCAGTGTCCTTGAGGGCTAGGGATGATATCACCTACCGGTATATAGAAGTACTAGTAGTATATATATATGTGTGTGTGTGCGTCACAGTATGTGTGTGAGAGCTGTTAACATAATCGAGCAACCACATCGGTTCAGGAAAAACTGGACAAAATGAAAAAACGTAACGTCCTGCTGTGATGTAGGAGCAAGCCAGTCACCCTCAGCAGGGGTGGGCCTTTGCTGCGTCATGTGTGGAACACGGCAACAATGAACCTCGGTCTTTGGCAGCAGGTACCTGCCACCGGTAACGCCCCGGTCAGTGTCCTTGTATAAAAGTCAAGTATAAATTGAAAATAATGCGTGCACCTTGCGGCCCGGGTTGCCAGCATCCGCCTCGACCCTGATGCACACCATAGATATATACTTCGGACCTTATACGTGTATACTTGAAGTATTAGATATAAATACAATTTGAAGTAGGAGATATGTGCGCACCTTGCGGCCCGGGTTGTCGGCGTCCGCCTTGACCGTGATGCACACCATACATATGTATATGTATACACTACCATATACTTTATTTATTGAGTATAAACAGGCAACAATGTGCGCACCTTGCGGCCCGGGTTGTCGGCATCTGCCTTGACCCTGATGCACACCGGCCGCAGCCCTGCGCCCGCCTTCTGCCCGGGAACCTTCGCAGCAGCAGGCAGTTACTAGAGCAGTTATGGCGGTTACCAGAGCAGTTTCCGATAATTACAAAGCAGGTATGACAGTTGCAGGAAGCAGTCATGGTGCGGCATGGCACACCTGGAACTTCAAGTCGTAGTTGAAGTAGTCAAAGGCAGTTTACGGCAGGTACAAAGAGCTGTTTGCGACAGTAATAAGTCAGGTCTGGCACATGAGAAAAACAGTTGTGGCAGTCGCAACAACAGTCAGTTGCGGCAGTTACCGGAAGCGGTTACAGCAGTTACAAGACACAGTTGTGTTGGCACAACAAGCGATCATGGCGGTCTTGGTGGTCAAGCAGAGCTGGTGCTTGTTTTGGAGGCTACAAGAGTGGTGTGCCCCCCCTCTGTTCTGTGCTGTCAGCTATAGATATACTACAGTGAACGCTAGATAGGGTATGTTCCTTTTTGTTACCACTCATCCCACAGGAACGCATACCCCCCCCCCCCCCCCCTGGTTGGGTCCAACACAGATGATTTACCCAGGAAACAACCTACTGCACTACACCAGTACTCGCAGACCTTGAACTTCAAGTAGAAGTTGAAGTACTCACCAGGTGACACCACCGACAGTATGCTCAGGCATGTGTTAAGCCCCCCAACCACAAGTAATTGACCTGCGTGAATCGTTGGGCATTACCCGTGGTATGTGGTATTGCGTGCTGACATGCATGGCATGGGCTCTTGCACGCCATCAAGTGCAAATAAATACAGCCGCCGTGGCAAAAAAAATATGCCTATGGCCCCTCAAACACAAGTAGGTGACCTGTGTAAATACTTGGGCACTGCCCGGGTAACTACTTGGGCACTAGACAGTGCTGTGGCCTGTCTGAGCGGTCGGCTGCCAGCAGACAGCACAACCTGTGAGAAGTACTTCAAAAAAGCACTTCAAAAGTATGTAAGAAGTACAGTACCCCTGGAGTAATTTGTTGAGCCCCGCAAGAGGAGCAGAAAAAGGACGTAATCGGAAGCACTTATGCTCCGCTCAGTGCGCAGAGAGGCACATACATACTCACGCGCACTTCTACGGAGCTGAAGGTATGTGCGCAGGTGGAAGAAGCATGACCAGCAAACAAACCGCCCGCTCGTTATGCTAGCTCGAATGTGATGACAGGTGACTTCAGCCCCATGTACCGTGCAGCCCCCAAGGACTCGGACTCAGGCAAATATTTATAATTTCTCTTTTTTTTCAAGTTGGGGTGATTGTTGTTGTAATTCTGACACACCCTTCGGCTTCACATCGTCATGACTGCTGGGGAGCACCATTAGTAAGCTAAAAATGTGTTCGTAACTGGGAAAAAACAAGCCACCCACTCATTTTATGCTGGCTCTACCGGTACTTGGTAGTAAAACTGAGAGTAGGTAACTTCAGCGGTAGGCACCGCCCAGTTGCTAGGAATTCGGCCGGGTCAGCAGGCTTCGATGATTGTTTTGGCTCCTAATCAACCTCCCGCTTCACATTGCCTTGGGCTTCTTGTTGCTGTGCATGCTGGCAGGGAATATTCCTGCAAGTTTTTTTGGTGGCTCAAACAATAACCTATCCCCGCCCCGTGTTTTGGCGCAGCGAAGCCGTCTACCGTCCATGTGTTCTGTATGTATGACTAGACTGTATCAACGCTTCTTTGTGAATATAACATACTTCAGAAGTACTAGAAGTTTACACATGCACTTCTAAGAGTTCTGAGTGGGCCGCGCCAAGTGCTTTGTCCGCCCTAGGCTGGCGGTGCTGAAGTACTGCAGCCACTTAGAAAAGGATATTGTTTTCAACTCAATGAACACATGGTTTATTAGATTATTATTAGTTAAAAAAAAACGTAGGTTGCCCCCCGTGTTGGTGGGCGCCCTTTTCGCCTTTAAATAGGTTACACTTGGTAACAGGCAGGAAACCATTTTGGGTATGTGAGTTTGCCTATGATGACTCAACCGTACTTCTTAATGTTTTTGACAGGGCACGGATGTTAGTATGTCCACAGGTGGCCGTGATTGACGTTTCACTGTTCGCTGCCAACACGCTACTTCAAGTTCATGTATTTGCACGCCCGCAAAGTGCAAGTTGACGAACCTGCTGTTTTTCGCACCTTTACTTGTAAGATAATACGTTCATTGTAACAAGTACAACAGATGCAATATAGTGTTTTTGTCGATTTTTTTGGCTGGTAACATGTTTTTACCTGTGTGTTGGGAGGGCACACCACCTCTGCATAGGTGGGGTTGGTCAGCGCGATCTTGACGGGCCCAATAGCGTCCGCAGGCTGCGCCAGAGCCAGAGCAGCAGCCACGCCAGCGGAGGCCACCCCTGAGCCACCAGCACCAGCGTCAGCACCGCGGAAGGCAGCGGCAGACAGCACAACGGGCGTCAGTTGTGCCTGCAACACCTGTGCATGCACACTTACAGATGCCAGGAATCTTACGTACACAGTCGCAGCAAGCAGGCAGCGCGTGACAGAAGGCTGGCGCCGCTGATGGCATGGGAAGGGGGGGGCAGGGCAGGTGCGAGTGTGTCTTACCCCTGAGAAGCAGTTCGCGCCTGCTCACGTCGCCGCCGTCAACATCGCCTGCCATGCGCAGGCAGGGAGCAGGTGCCGTGGCGGCTGGCGACAGAGGGGGGAGGAAGGCATGGGCCAGCTGGGCGGCGGCGGCCACAGCCAGCAGGGTGGCGCAGCAGTGGCTGTGCATGGTTCTCCTGAGGCAGTGCTGACCCTGCAAAGACCCAGCTGGTGGTGAAGGTGCACGAGGCGGCCTAGGCTGCTGTCCTTGGTTGAATGACAGTAGTGTGTCGTCAGTTCAATCCGAATTCTGCCAAATTCACACGCGGCTCCGAAATTGTGCTCGAAAACCGGCCAAAATACAAAAACCAACCCATGGGCCAGCGGCCGCGGCGCCGGCACGCCTGTGTATACACATGCAGCATTGTAAACGAGATTCTTGTTGTTGCTGAAACATAAAAAGAAATGCTGACACCAGGAAGATAAAGCACCCAGCGGGCTTCGACCTGGCTGTTCGCCCCAGCCACGGAAGCAATGGCTTGTCAATTCTTGTCATTTTTCGGAGGATTTGACAAGCACACACACTGAAAGGCGGTGCATGTGTGCATGTGCAGGATTGTGTAGCAACACACGTGTTGCATGTGACACTGTGCAATAGCCGCGCCAACGCGCCAAATGCCATCCACACCGCCCACTTCCGTGCAGTGATGTCACCGCCATGGTGGCTGCCACTTGCCGCTGTGCACAGCTGCCGCTGCTACTAGTAGTGCCGCCATGCTTGCATGGCACTGCCCAGGCCGGCCCCACGGGCACCCTGCACCGGCCATCGGATTTGCCTTGAAGTTGAAGTTGAAGTTGCAGATATACTACCTTCTCACAGCTCCAGACGTGCACCAGTGGTCAGCAGGCAGCTGCAGCCCACATGGGTCATGCTGCAGCACACGCAAGTATTCACGTGAAAGAAACCTTACAGGTTGTGTTAAGGCTCAACCCCAGACATTGGAGACACAGCAGCAGCAACATCAGCAGCAGGGTAACAGCATCCGACAGAGAGTATATGGCATACCTTTATGATGATGACAAGCAGGTAGATGTCCTGTGTAGGTGTGGACCTGGTCTCAGTCCCAGGGGGGAGTGGTCGCCTCCTCAGGCTCCTTGCACAACAGTAGCAGTAGCAATAGTGATCACCGATCACAGTTGTGCACTTTAAGGCTCAACCCCTTGAAGTTGTCACTTGAAGTAACCAACTTCAAAGGCTTCGCTGTAACACCTCGTAGAGCCTCGGAGTACATCGTTGCTCAAGGTTGCAACACAAAACATGATGGAAAATGCCGGGGGCGCAATAGACCACGGCGTGATTTCATGTCAGGAGTTGATGAGATTCATGTTGTGACTTTCTTTCTTGCCGTCAAAAAAACTGTTATAACCACCGCCAGCATGAGGTAGGGACTCCAGCATGTCACTGCTGGAGCCAAGGCTCGGCTGGCAGGCTGATGAGTTGAAGAGGCCGCCGCAACATTTCAGCACCCAGCCTGAGCTTCGTGCGCGCCGCCGCGGGCCGAGCGCTGTTAACCATCATCACTCCGCTCACCAGTGTTCCGAAGAGTCGCGACAAGGCAATGCCTGTTCATGTACTACTACTACTGGTAGTAGTAGTTGCACTTGAGAGTGCCCAGCCTGGCTGACAGGGCATACCGTGTGTGCAGTTATGGCGTTGTGGGGGGGGGGGGGGGCACACGTGCTGCAGCCACGCATCATGATGGTGCTTCAACAACGTCAGCTAATACTACTTTGAAGAACTGTCACGTGACGGTATTGGCCTGTCACCATTGCAACGTGGACATGACTGAGCACAGGTCTGAACCGTTACAAAAAAAGTACTGGCAGGGCAGTGCTGTGCTGCCTGCCCACTGCCAGAGTTGAAAGCCACGGTTAACAATTGTGGTGTTTGTGGCATCATTTGACTGTGGCAATTTTTGACCTTGAACCCCTTCATGTGTGTGCTGGTCCAGGGATCCGGACTCGAGCAGCTGTCTGTACAGACTGCAATCCTGCGTTTTGCCATCATGCTGGGCTTTCCTCAGGGTGCATACCGCTGAGCATGCAGTGCTGAGGAGACGGCAATGCTTGTTCCAGCCAAACACACACCTGCCCCCTGGAACGGCAGGGCCCTCCGGCAGCATTCCGACGGCCAGGCGGGGAGGCGACAGCAACACCACAGGTCCTGCGCGGGCTGGCCTCTGTACTGGCCGCTGTGGTGCCTGGCGCCCCTGTGGCGGTGGCGCTGCACCCGCTGGCCGCTGGCAGCGGCACACCTATAAACCACAGCGGCGTGCCTGGCCAGCCGCTAACCGAAAGGGGGGGGGGGGGGGGGGAGTGATACAAATAAATAAGTAAAGAGCACGTGAGAGAGGCTGCGGGGCAGAGCAGTAGCTGCAAAGCATGGTACTGCGCGCGCCATGTGGACTCATAGCCATGTGCAGTGCAACGCCAGGGCCTGCCACCCGGTGCAACTGCAGATTGCTCAAGCGACATACGCAGGTGATTGCACACTGCTGCGTTGTGCAAAGGGTCATCACATGACATTGTGTCCACTCGTTCAACTTGGCGATGTCGCCGAATGGCCGCTAGCACGAGGTGCCAAAGCAGCAGCGTTGCAAACACCGAAAAACATTTGAGATGTGTTGCCCAATGGCCAAAATTGGCCACTGGCAGCTAGCAGAGAGTGCAAAGACAGCAGTGTTGCACTACGTGTGGTCTGTCTATGCATGTGGCTACAATTGAGACATGTTGCCCAATTACAGCCAGCACGAAGTGCAATTGAAGCAGTGTCGCACCACATGTGGTCTCTCTGTACACGCTGCTACACATGGCAAGGCACCATCACGGGTGCTAGTAACACTCGCAGACGCTGCAAGACCGCCACTGAGAGGTGCCACTGGCAATGTGACATGACAAGCGCACACAAGTAGGCAACAGCAAGGAAGGCATAGGCGCAGCATCAGCATGCACCAACAGGACACAAAACCCACAAATGCAATTTCAAACACGTTAAATGGCCCAAACGGCTATAGTGATATGCACATACACACCTGTATCCGAGTATGCACTGCCACAACGCAGGCCCGCCAGCCTTCCACTCACGCAAAGCGTGCAGGAAGAGTCAGGCGGTCCACCCCCACCTGAAAAAATGCGGGGGGGCGCCCACTTTCAAACACTAGCCCAGCTGCATCAAAGCAGTGCCCGGTGCGCAGCGTGCGCACGCTGGCGGGCACAGCGCAGCGTAGGTGTACAGCGTCCAGCACCAGCTCCTTCAGGCGCGGAGGCAGTGTGTCTAGGCGCAGTTGTGGCATGGGCACGCGACCGTCAGCATCCGCAGTTACCCAGCACGCCAGCTCCAGGAGGCTGGCGGGCAGCACAGGCATGCGGCAGTCCGCTTGCAGCTGCCACTGGGCTGTGGTCAGGAACAGTACCTCCAACCCCTCTGGCAACACTATTTTACTGCCAAAGTGCCAATCACCAAGCCGCAGTCGGCGCAGGGAGCACGGCAGCGGCGGCAGGGGGTGCTCAAAACTGTCTACCAGCTGCAGCGACAGCAGGCCTTCGGTGAGGGGTGGCAGAGGGGTATTGTAGCTTGTGATATGCAGGTGCTGCAGGGAGGGCGGCAGGGGCGGCAGTGCATGCTCACACCCCTCCACCTGCAACTCTACCAGCCGCGAAGGCAGCTGCTGCACTGCTTGGAGAAAGCGCCACAGCGTGAGCTTCTGAAGCCCTGGTGGCAGCAAGCCAACCGCACGCACCTGCCCGCCCAGCCGCAGCTCCTGCAGCGTCTCTGGCAGCAGGTCCAGGGGCGGAGTGCCGGTGTGGTTTTCGAGGTCCAGCTTCAGCAGGGCGGGTGGTAGCTCCCCAAACGCGATCTCTTCGTCATCGTCTTGGTCGCCGCTTTCCACCACTAGCGAGCGCCGTCCTGGCGGCAGCTGAAGTATGCTCCCGTCAGCCACGGTGTCACAGTTGATGACTTCCAGCTCCTGCAGAGTCTCCGGCAGCACCAGCTCCAGCGCCAGCGCCAAGCCCTCCAGTTGCAGGCTTTCCAGGCAAGGCGGTAAAGCGCACACTGCACCCACACTCTGTGGGCCACAAGCACGCTGGCCGCCGATTATGAGCTCCGTCAGAGTGAGGGTGCGCAGACCCAGCGGCAGAGCCAGCCCAGGCACCAGGTCCACAGGCAGGTCCGTGCTCAGTTCCCGCAGGTCCGCAGGCATGGCGGCGAGGATGCTGCGCGCCGCCACCTTGCATGCAGCCTCGTCCGAAACCCAGGGACACCCATATGTGTCCGTGTCGAGGTCGTTTTCACTGAGCAGCAGATGAAGCTCCTGTAAGGTTGTAGGCACTGCGCCTAGCTGCCCCTCAAAGCACTCCAGCTCCAGGCACCGCAGCCCGCCGGGCAGTTGCAACGGTCTGGTGGTGGTCGCCCATGCGAAATCGCCTTCCAGCCGCAGTCAGACGATGGTGGGGAGCGCCAGGATGCTGGACGCGATGGCCTCAGGCAGGCGGTCGCCACGCAGCTGCACCTGGAGAGGGGGCCGGAAGGACCGCAGCTCCCTGTTGAGGCTCCACCCCTCCTTGGGAAGCAGGCGCTGGTGAGCTGCGATGGTCAGCACCTCCACCACCAGCAGCGAGGTGCCAGGTTGCGCTGGCCTGCCTGCGATTCTTGCGCTCTTTCGCTTTGCTGGTGCTGCTAACATGCTGCCTCCGATGTGTGCTGCTGCCATCTCCCGCTGCCCTACTCCAGGAACTGTGTGACACTGCTGCCCCCCTGCCCCTGCCCTCTCTGATCCGATCGGCCGCGGAGATAGATCAATGATCACCCATCCACTTGAAGTTCTAGTTGAAGTTGCTCAGGAAAAAATCCCCCCGTGAGGCCACATACACACATATCTATGTATACATACACTGCACTGCGCGCGCGCAGCACACAGCAGGGGACAGCTCCGTGCGCTCTCCGTGACGCGCAAGGCCTATATGCACTGCAAAAAGCACTGTGTGCTTGTTGCTCTTGCGGCGTCGCAGCCTTGGCTTCACATTGGGAACAGGAGCAACACCGAAGAACCGCAGCGCGCACGCCTGGCCTGCTGGTGGTCGTGTTGGTTGAGCTGAGGCTGTCGCGGCAGCGGGGGCCATTTCAACGGATGATGCCAGCGTTGCTGCTGCCGGTGGGCGCGCGGCTGTGGCGCGGCCAGCTTAATGGCGGGTGAAAAAATGCAGCTTCGGCAGCTGCCGTTGGAGGTTGAGCAGCTACTGCTGCCGGTGTTGGCAAGTGGAGGTGAGAATAGTGTACTCACTCAGAACCCGGATGTCGTTGAGCTGCGGCTGGCAAGGTCCCAAGTAGTGTGTCACTCAATCTGGGCGAAGTACCCTGCCCAGCAAGCTGTATCTGTTTGAAACACAGCAGCTGGCACATCACTGCCGCCCGTGCCACACATGTGGGCACACTTAGCCTACGCTGTGCCTGTTCATGCAAGCCAGCAGCGCTCCACAGTTGACTGCTCATCAGTCACGATGTGAAACCCAGCACCACCACCGCCGCCACCTGACATCTGTGCTGCAATGCGAGCAGTATAGACCTGTCAGGCTTGCGGCCACCTGTTGCGCCACCGACACTTCATCCAGGTGCATATTGTGCGTGTCAGGCAAGCAACGGCGCAAGCAGCATTGGTGGCAAGGGGGGGGGGGGGGGCTGCATCACAGCGCGGGCACAGAGTGACATCGCAGGGCGTGTCACAGCATGTGTTAGAGCATGGAAATGCCAGCGCAGCTGAAGCGAGGTGCTGCACCAGCACCTGCATCCAGGCAGCTTCAGCAGCCGTGTAGGCGTGACAGCAGTTAGTGGGGCTGCGGGCAGAGCACAGCTGTACAGCTGTGACACACAGCTACAGATGACAAGAGTTGGTCCCACTGGCTCCAATAAACCCCCGGCGTATCTACACCACTCAACTCTGTAAGTGCTGTGGGGATCAATCGAAGCTGGCAGTGTCGATGTACCGCAAACCGGCAGCACCTCAGCTGGTTGCACCTGAGATGGTTGCAGGGTTAATAAGCTCAAAGCAAAACAAACGTAGCACACGGGCCATGAACGCTCAACTACTGGTGGGAAGCAGCGCCGACTCAGACGACCGGGGCATACTATTGTTATCCAGCACTGTTGCTGGGCCGGCTCGTAACTTTGAAACCGCAGGTTACCAGGAACCACCACACAGCAAACCCATGACATGAGGTGCACCATAGCAGCTCCCCCGGACAAAACACTGCAAGAGTTTTACGTTCCACTAAAGTGCTACCACTGCGGAGTATACCTAGACTACTTCTGATAGTAGTTTTGTTCATTTGCGCTTGTGGGCGTGCCAGAGCCCGTAATACATGAGTAGTAGTCGTAGTAGTACCTTGCCCTACATGCTTGCTGTACTGGTTGTTGACAGTGCACACTTACAAATATGTCCATACTAGGCCACACTTCGCGAACTCACTGCTTTGCACCGGCAATATTTAGTGTAGTGCGGGTACAATACCAGTATACTTCTAGTAAACAGGTACTTCAGATGTATAATACTTGCATTGAACTCTGCTCGGTGCACAGAAGGCCCTGCGCGCATGGTGTGCCTACATGTTACTACCAACTCTTGATGATGTACATTCGCCTCTCATGTGTGCCTGCCAACTGCAACTTGCTGGTGTGCCTCACTTCAACTGTGTGCATTAGGGTGTGTGCCAAACAGAACGGTGGTCAGATTGCAGTGTTCATGCAACACAGACCTGTGTCACCCCCGGGTGTGGGGTGCTAAGCCATGGCGGTTCTGGGTGATGCAGCATGGCACAAAAACTTGCAACTTGAATTCGGCTGCGCTGCAGCACCTCTGTACTCTCTGCACATGCTGCGGATGCACCGCCCAGGCACTATCACAGGTCACAGTAGCTACTGTAACCGGCCTTTATTATGGAGTGCACAAATGGTGGTCTTACACTGGCATGACAGACAAACACCCACTCACACACACTGGCAGCATGGACACAACCACCCCACGTGCAGCACCATGCATGCCAAGGCCCGGCGCATCGTGCGTGGACAACACTGTACACCAGCTTTTGCAGACCTGTGCCACACAAGCCTCGCCATACTGCGGCAGCGGGCGCGGAAAGTGGCATGCGTCTTGTGAGTGGTGCTTGGTGCTGCTTGCGGCGTCGCTACAGGCTGGCTTGCAGGCACTGGCTGGATATCAGGTGGCCTGTACACGTGGCACCGCACCTGTCGCCGTCTCGGTGGCAATGCATTGGTGTGGCCACTGCAGTGCATGCACGTGCCAGTGGCTGGGAAGGGTGTGGCAAGCACGCACAACATGCGCGCCTGTGCCAGGCATGTGTGCATTGGGCCACCACTGGCACACAGGCCAAGCCTCTGCAGACACATGTACATGATGTGCTCCGCTAAGTACTATCACGAATGTGTGAGTCAGCCTAAATGACAATCAGCAAAACACGCCACAGCCAGCAGCGGCGCTGCAGCACATGTGCGCTATCTGTACAAGCTGCTATACTGTCAAGGCACAATTTCAGATGGCAGCGACGGGCACGCGCTGCTAGCACTCACTGTTTGCACATGTAATTATGGCACAAACAGAGCATACAAGGGACAACAAAAGACAACAGACACAGCACGGACACAGCCACACAGCCTGCACCACCATGACAGGGAACCTAGGTTAACCTCATTTCACCAAGTGTCACGTCAGTGGTATTGGCACCAGTGGTGCGGTAGGTGACTGCTGCATGGGCGCAAGCACTCGGCGTGTTGAGCGGCAACGGGAACAAAATGGAAGCACGAACTACCTAGAGTTGGCGCCTCAGCTGCCGCACGCACCTTGTACCGTACACCTGCTACCAAGCATGCACTGCCATTCGCAACCCTGGGCCATGGTGCACCAACATGTTTTCAGTCATGCAGACCACGCAGGAAGGTGGAAGTTTGCCACCCCCACCTGAAAAATCGCGGGGCGGCACCCACATACAAACACAAGCCCAGCTGCATCAAGGTCGTCGCCAATGCACAGCCTGCGCACGCTGGCGGGCACAGCGCAGCGCAGTTGCACACCCTCCAGCACCAGCTCCTTCAGGCACGGAAGCAGCGCATCTAAGCGCACTTGCGGCCTGGGCACGCTAGGGTCAGCATTTTCAGCATGTCAGCTCCAGAAGGCTGGCAGGCAGCACAGGCATGCGGCAGTCCGCTCGCAGCCGCGTCTGAGATGTGTCAAGATACAGCACCTCCAGCCCATGTGGCAACACTAGGTCGCTGCCAAAGTGCCAGCACACAAGCCGCAGGCGGCGTAGGGAGCGCGGCAGCGGCAGCAGGGGATGCTCAAAGCCGCAGCTGCACAGGCTGCTGTGGCATGGCTACAAGTGACGCTGAAGGCGACAGCGAGTCTGAGGCACCGGACAGGTCGCCCACGGCCTTGCTTGCGCCGCAAGTTGTGCTCACTGCTCGTCAGGCGGCTGCAGCATGTTTGTGCCATGTCTTGTGTTTGTACAACCTTGCGCTCCAAAGTCGGTGGCCAAAGCGGTGCACAGCCCACGTGCCAGGTGCAAGGGTGAGACACCCGAAAGGCTGCTGGGCATGTGTTACGAGGCATCGCACAGCGGCAACAACGCAACGTCGACCGCCTCATCGAGCGCCACGTTTGCACACTGGAGTCCCTACCTCACACTGCCACGTGCATACCTGGGGGGGCTGTGCTGAGAACGTTCTAGTGCGCATGCGGCACTGCGGCTGCTGCTGCACACACGCGTGCATTGACGCGGCAGCGCCGCGGCACAGCGGTGCTGCGCAGCAGCTGCGTGCTGCATTGCCGTATGCTGAGCACACAGGGCAGGCGGCAGCAGCACCAACCGCACCTGCACGTCCGGCGCCGCACAGGACAGGAGGAGCGAAAACCTTCAACCTCAACTGCAACTTCAACTTAAACTTCAAGGTGCGGCTGCTACCGCCCCCATGGGCCCAGCGCGGGCAGTCACACGCGGGCAGCACGGCGCCAGCAGCAGCAGCAGCATGGCATAGCGGCAGTGGCAGTCACCGTAATGCCAGGGGAGTGAGTGGTGAGGGTGGGTGCCATTCATAGCGTTGGCCGCCGCAGTGTGCCACATGCACACTGTGCGTGCCACAGCACAATCTATAGATGCACACATGCACCGGCTTTCTGCAGAGCGTGCCTGATTCCTTGGGACACACAGCGCACTGACGCCTTGGACGTGCCGGCAGGCCCGCGGGGCACGCAGACCTGGTACATGCGTTCTCAAGAACGTTCAAAAAAAGGTTCCTCAGAAGCCGGCGCGCGCCAGCTTGCGCATGGCCCCCTTCTTGCGGTTGTGGTTACCCATGGCCGCCTTGCGCTGGTCCTTGCGGTGCTTCGCCAGCCAATCAGAGGGCACACGCCGCGCCGTCTCCCCCTCCAGCTGCTGAGCACCCCCCTGCTGCTGCTGAGCACCCCCCTGTTGCTGCTGACCCCCCCCCCCTTGCTGCTGGTGAGCACTGCTCTGGCCGCCCCCGCCCCTTCCCCTGCCGCGCCCCCTGCCGGGTCCGCCCCTGCCTCGCTGCAGCTGAGCAGCTGTTGTGCGTGGCTGCTCAGCAGAAGGGCTGCCGTTGTCGGTGTCGGATTCGCCAGCGGAGTCGCCTTCGCCATCACCGCCGCCGCTGTTGCGGCGCGAGTACTGCCTGCACGTGGGGGGGGCGGTGACACAGGGAGTGTGCGTTGGGCGGTAGCAAGGACAGCAGTGTCGCTCTGGTGTGAACTACCTGTTGCGGCGTGAGTACTGCCGGCACAGGGGAGCGGCAGTGACACAGAAAGGTGTCTGTTGGTCAATACTTGTATTAAAAAACGCTTAGGAGCGGAAAGTCCTGTGCACATGGCGCTCATGCGACCAGAAACGAAATGATCAGTCATGCTGTTGCAGCTGGCGAACAAAATGGCAATGCTCAGCACTGCACCATTCTTAGGGTTGGCACAGGCGTATTCGGTATATATACGCATGTACCTATACATGCGTGTATATACGCGTATAGGTGATTTTGGGGGCGTATTTAGGCGTACATGGCTTCATCGCCCACAGAGGGCGGCATGCGGTGTCACACGGCCGCGT
>JAULBY010026695.1:0-16862 GCA_032358315.1 Ophiocytium majus | reverse complement strand
GCGGCAGTGGCGGCGGCGGCGGCAGTGCCGATGGCGGCCGGGGGGGTGCGGGTGGGCGAGCGGGCGTGGGAAGGCGCAGACCAGGGCAGGGGCGAGTCTGCCATGCCCACAACGCGACCTGTGTCGGCTGCGAGCTCGCGGGGAGACCAGAAACCGCGGCCGCGTGCGTCCGCACCACTGTCAGCGACCGCAGGGCCAGCGGCCGTGGTGGGGCGGCAGCAGGGGCCGTCACTGTCGCGCCCGGCGTCGGCAGCAGCGAGCGCACGGGTCGAAAATGGTGTGGCGGCCCCAGCAACAGTGGGAGGCGGGGCGTCACGACCGGTGTCGGGGGGAGGGGGTGGCGGGCGGCCTGGGTCGTCTGGCAGTCGGCGCGGCGGCGGCGGCGGTGGGGGAGGCGGAGGGGAGCTGCCAGCGGCGCGGCGGGCGGCGGCACGGCTGTCGGTCAGGTGCGCTGGTGGTGTGTGCAGCTCGTGGTTGCATGGCGTCAGTGGTATGCTGGCAGCCCCGGTTGTGAGATGCCTAAGTGCGCGTGTGTCGTAAGTGCTTTATTGTTGCTGGGTTGGGTCAGGGGAGCAGGTCTGCAGCTTGCGCTTGCGGTTGTGTCTATATCCGCATGCTGCCCATCCTCAAAAGTTTGAGCGCGATGTTAATGTACCTGCCCCATGTGACGAGGAGCCTGTGTCAAGTGAGCTGCCACACCTGGCAAACAATAGTGAGTTGGGGGGGCTCTAGAACAACACTAATGATGGGCACCAGCATACTTTGAGGTATCACAATTTCACTACATGGTACGCCGTTATGTAAATGCGGTGTACTTCAAGAAGTATAACATAATCCCATACACGTGTTTATAAATACGGCATGTACGCCGGAAGTCGCATTTTGGAAGTCGCATTTTGGGTCATTAGAAAGCTGTATTTTGTGCAACATACGGTACTTCTGAATTATAAAATACGTTTCACTCCCTGACTATCATCTGTCTTCACACGCGCCCACCCCCCCCGCCGCTCCCGCCGCCAGCTCGCAGCTGTCTTCGCCGCCCCCAAACCCTTGGGACGACCTGCCGCCAGCAGCAACATTGCCCACTACAGCACTTATACGTCCCGCAAGCGCCGCCGCCGCGCCCCACCCGCGCGCCACACAACCACAGCACGGCAACACCAACGGAATCACAGCGCCTCTGCACGACCGCTCCCCCCCCCTATCGGCGCGCCTATCACGGCCCAGCACAACTGGCGGTGGCGGCGGCGGCGGTGGCTCCGGCAGCCGCGGCGGCAGCCGCGGCGACGGCGGCAGCGGGCGAAGCGCAGAGAGCGAGGCGGTGCAGAGGTGGCTGCGCCGAACCGCCGGCAGCGGCGGCAGTGGCACGCGTGGTGGTAGTCGCAGTGGCAGCCGCGGCGGCGGCGGCGGAGGCGGCGGCCTGAGCGAAGATGGTGTGGCGGCGGAGGAGTGGCTGCATGGGGTGCCGGGCAGCGGCGCCGGTGCTGCTGAGCACGGTGACTTTGCTGCTGGGCACGGTGACTTTATGGCTGGGCATGGCGACTCTGCTGCTGAGCACGGTGACTTTGCCGCTGAGCACGGCGACTTCGCTGCTGAGCGCAGTGACTTTGCTGCTGAGCACGGTGACTTTGCTGCTGAGCACGGTGACTTCGCTGCTGAGCATGGCAACTTGGCTGCTGAGCACAGTGAATCTGCTGCTCAGCACAGGGACTTCGCCCTTGAGCCCTCAAGCGCGCGTGACGCTGTGGAGGCCGGCTTCGGCGGCGGCAGCACCGGCGCAGCGGCAGCCACGCTGTATGGCGCCTATGCTGCCAATGGCGGAGAAATCGATGGCGACTATGGCAGCGGCGCGGAGGTATCGCAGCTCGATTTTGCTGAGCAATCGCCGCAAGGAGCCGCCGCCGCCTTCGAAGTTGCGGTAGGGAACTATGGCGGTGGCGATTTGTACGACACTGGGCTGCGGGGCAGCAGCCGCCCCGCCACCGCCGACCACCAGCACGGCGCCGCCGCCACCACCACAGCCAGCAGGCCGGCTAGCGCTCGCCACCAGCAGGCGTTAAGCGACGGCACCGGCACAGCACACCCGTGGAGCCCCAGCCCCAGCAGTAGGCCCGCCACTGCCCGCAGTGGCGCAGGCGGCGGCGGCGGCGACGGCGGCACTGCACAATCATGGGTCACCAGCTCCAGCAGTAGACCCGCCACCGCCCGCAGTGGCGCCGGCGGCGGCAACGGCAGCGTGGCGCAGGGTTCCGCAGCAGCCTGCGTGGGCGTCCTGCGCAGCGCCGCCAGCGCCGCCCCCGCTCTTGCCACCTCCACGCCGCTGCAGCGCCCGCAGTCAGGGCCGGTGCCCACGGCGGAGGCGGGAGGCGTCCGGCCGGTGACTGCAGGAGCCGGGCAGGGAGGCACGGTGGCGGCAGCGCAGGGGTGCCCTGCATCAGCACACGGCGCGGCGGTGGCTGACGGTGATGGCGGCGGCGGTGGCGCCGGTGGCGTGCGGGGTGGCGGTGCAGAGCAGCAGGTGGGGGGGAGCGGCGGCGGCTACGCCCCTGGCGCTGAGCAGGTGCTGTCGTCACCGCGCGGCGCTGACGACAACTTCGACTTCAACTTCAACTTAGCAGTGCCGTGGGAGCGCCGCGCCAGCCCGCCCCTCGCCTCCGACCATGCCGGCCCCCGCCACGCACGCGCAGCAGCGCCGCCGCCGCCCCTGCATGACAGCCACTCCTTCGCTGCCGCTGCTGGCGCCGCCGCCAGCAGCAGTGCGCCAGAGCCGCCGATGACAGCGCGGCGGCGCGCGGCTGCGGAGCTCCGGGCGGAGGTGGCGGCGGAGGCGCACTCCGCTGCGCGCCTCGCTGCAGAGCTCGCTGCCGAGGGTCGTAGCCGCGCCGCCACCGCCGCCGGCGCCTCCGCTGCGGCGGTGCCATTGGTAGATGGGGGGTGGAGGAGTGTGGAGGCTGGCAATGGCGGGGCGCGTGCAGAGGCGGCGGATGCAGGCGATGTGGAGGAACGGCGGCTGGCGTCAGAGGCGGCGGCGGCAGCAGAAGAGGCGGCAGGCGCTTGGAGCCCAGGGCAGGTGGCGGCGGCGGCGGCGGCAGAGGCTTGGAGCCCAGATAAGGTGCAGGCGGTGGCGGCAGCGGCACCAGGAGTGGCAGCGGCGGCGTTGGCGGCGGCACCGGAGGTGCACGGCTGGGGGCGGCCCCGCCCTGCCACAGGCGCTTCCGCGCAGTCTGAGGAGGGGACTGACGCGGCAGGGGGGGAGAGCGCGGGGCGGGCACTGGATGGGCTGCTGCTGATGGATGCGTTTGGGGGGATGGAGCTGGGGGGGGGGCGCGTGGCTGGCGGCGCCGCGTCGGACGATGAGGAACGATATGGAGAGCGTTCTGTGGACTGTTCTGCAGAACGTTCTGTGGGACGGGCCCCGCAGCCGCTGCACGGGGGCTCTGGCATTTTCAGGTACCGGGAGTGGTTACTGATAGTTTTTCATGCGTGCTTTGGAGTAGTGAGTATGCAGTATACACATACCTCTGTACTACATGTTGAAGTACTCTGAAGTATGCAAATGATAGTAGGTATACTTGTGGGTCGGCAGATGGGTCTTGCCGCGGGTTTGGGTCTGCCACACAGGCTGTGCCGCGATGCGGGGTGTCGGGTAGTTTGCGCTGGCCGCACAGGCCCCCACCCGCGCCAAGTACACATGGTCCCCTGGGACATGGGGCTGTGGTCTGTTAGAGTAGTGCTCTGGCAACATGCCAGGCTTCCCTTAGAGCAGAGTTTAATAAGAGTACATACATCGTGGGGTTTGCCACAATGTTATGCATTATGTCCTGGCTTTCTTAGCGCCAAGTGCTACTAAACTCCGCTTAGGGCGTGGAATGTCGGGTGCTCATGGCGCCCGTGTGGCTGGAAAAAACTGTCCCCTGCGGTAGCTAACAAGATGGCAATGCTCAGCGCTGCGCACTTTCGTTAAGTACTTGTCGGGATCTGGTGGGGCTTTGCCTGTTTCTGCCGCCGTAACCCACTGCTCCACTGTGCACAAGCATGTAGTAGCACGGCACATCAGGAAAGCGATTGCCACGCAGTGCTACATGGTGTACTATTTTTAGCATGATTTAATAGTTTGAAGGACTTTAAGTACTACGCAGTATCGCAACACCCTATACAAATAAGTGGGGTGATTTCCGCACGCACCGCACAGACCGCTGCGGCGCCTCAGCAAAAGTGATAGGGATTGATGTCTGGGGCAAATTTGGGACTACACGCCGTTGTCCCTCGCGCGCCAGGCATTGCACCAAAACCAGCTGCCACCGCAGCAGCGCCCGCACCGCACAAGAGGACACTTGTCCCACAGATTGTGAGGCAGCCTCAACACGAGTTTTTTTTGTAACACCTTGACACTCTCTCCTGCTTCTGCAGTACCGGTGATATAAATCATTACTATTAGGGTGAAATCAACGAAATGTGATCATACTCCTGGCGTTTTGAGCAAATATCAATTTCATGCCAGGCAAACACTGCCCGCCTGCGTCTCCCATTTGCGGTCACTCACCCTGCGGCTTGCGGGGGGCCCCTCGGCGCACGCGCCAATTGAGCACATGTTCCCCATATTTCTGGCCCATTTTGCCTGTGTGCGCCGCGCCGCCGCCCTCCAATTTTCATCCATGCTGCGCACACTACCCGCGCAGCTCGCGCGGGACGCTTGGCACAAGCGCACCCCTGTGGATGGATCGGCCGCTGAGTGCTCAGCAGAAGGCTCAGCGACAGCCGCAGGAGCAGCGGCGGTTGAACAGTGGCGGCAGCGGCGGAGGCGAGGAGGGGATGGAGGAGCTTGAGCGGCAGCGGCAAGCGCTGGCTGAGCTGGAGTTTTCGTACAAGGTGCGTCCATGAATCCATGGTTGTGTTCGTTAATTCATGGTTGTTCATGAGATAGGTTCGTGAATCGCTGCGGACAGGATGGCGGAACTCGAGCGGCGGCGGCGAGAGCAGGATGAGCTGGAGTTTTCGTACAAGGTGTTTTTGTTTTCATGAATTCATGGTTGTGTTCATGGACTCATGGTTGTTCATGAGGTCAGCTCATGAATTGGTGGATGGGATGGCGGAGCCGGAGCGCTAGCAGCGGGGAGCGCTGGATGAGCTGGCGGTTTCGTACAAGGTGTGTTCATGAATCAATTGCCGTGTTTATGAGTTCATGGTTGTTCATGAGACAGGTTCAGGGATCGGTGCGGATGGGATGGCGAAGCTCGAGCGACAGTGGCAAGCGCTGGATGAGCTGGAGATTCAGTACAAGGTGTGTTCATGAATCCATGGCTGTTCATGATTTAGGTTCATGAATTTGTGCGGGCCGCCACAGCGGCGGGGACGGCGAAGCTTGAGCCGCCCGGCAAAGTGTGGACGAGCGGCAGGTCTCGTACACGGTGCGTGCTCATGAATTCATGCTCATTACAACCAGGTTTCAGCTCATGAATCGGCATGGATGGGATGGCAGCGGCACGTGCGCTGGAGCAGCTGGATGTGTCACACGTGTGATGTAGGGGCGTTCATGGTTGTTCGTCTGATCAGCTCATGAACTGGTGTGCACATGAGGTGGCTGAGCAGGAGTGGCGGCGTCTCGCGTGCCTGTACAAGGCAGGTCACTGAATTCACTGTCGCTCATCATACTTGAGAAGTATCAGCCCATGAATAAGTTTGTTGCGACAGACGGAATGCTGCATCATGCTCACACAAGCTGTTGCAAACATCCTCTGTTGATTCACCATGAAACAGGCACGCCCATGGAGTTCGGTATGTAACACTTCACGAGAGTCCATGCAGGCCAGTGATTTACAACTGACGAGTGTGCAATCTGAGGTACTGTGTTGATTTTGCCCCGTTGTTGCAACCTGAGGTACCAGCACAGTGCCTGAGGGCACATAATACTTCGGAGTACTACGTACTACTACTGTAGTACTTCAGTGCTTCATACTCAAATACATAATCAGCATGAACGCCTTTGCTGCACGCCACCCCGCTGCCGGGCTGCACAGCACGCGTTGTGGCAGCGTGGCAGACCTGGACGTACTTTGTACCACAGCAGTATGCAGGACGTGTCCTTCAGAAGTACTGAAGTATGTACTACTACTTCTGAAGTAGTATGGAACCAATGTGTATGCAATATAGTAATAACATAAATGTATATAATAATAACATAAACTTCCTGAAGTATCTACGAAGTTCGTGTATATACATGTACTTCTGTGTGTATGTACTACTGAAGTACCATATTTATCTGTATGTATGCACCATATATTATTTTTATGTGCTGCTCATTCAAGTCTTCGCACACGTGCAGCATGAATGCCTCTAGGGCACGCCCCCCAGCTGCCAGGCTGCACACGATGGGTTGAGCAGCATGGCGGAAGTGGCCGTACTTTGTGCCGGTGCTTAAGTACTTTATTTGATCTGCACGTGTGGCTGTGCAAGAGCCCATGCCATGCATGCCAGCGCGCTCGTGGCGATGGCACATGCCCGGCAACGTATGCACAAGGACGCACAAAGTTACTTGAACAAGCAACATCAAGAGCAGCAAGTGCTGCTTGCGGGCAGGCCTGAGCCGCCGGCAGGCTAGGCCTCGACCCGCCAATACATGAGATCACCACACAGGCTTCGGCCTGGCTTTCTGCCCCAGCCACGGGAGTACCTGGGCTCAGCCACCTTTTTGGTCTCTTTCACGGCAGCGCAAGTATGTATGCATGCACACGACCTCACAACTTTGCATCGCAGTAGTAGACAGTGCTTCACCACTTTGTATCACAGCAGTATACAGTACATGTACTACTGCGATACAAAGTTGTGAGTTCATTTGTATTCTATGTACTTCGAGGTATGTATGAATACATACGAAGTATGTATGTGCCATACTTTATGTTATAACGGTACTACTCGAAGCATTTCTATATACTCACTATATACATACTCATGTATACACATACTCAGGATTGATGCTTTTACGGCACGCCCCCCGCTGTCGGCCCTGCGCAGGACGAGTTTGGCAGCATGGCGGATCTGGGCCTGCAGGAATCACTGGCGGCCGCACCGGCGCTGGGGCCCCCCCACTTCTCCTCTACACAAACTTCAACTTCGCACCTGACGCCGCATACTTCAACTTCAGACCCTTCATCCCCCCTACAGTGGCGGCAGCAGGAGTCGCTCGCGGCCGCGGCGGCGCTGGGGCCCACGCACTTTGGGGCACTAACTTCAACTTCAGTGACATCCCAAACTTCAACTTCTCCGCAGCGGCGGCCCCCGTCGCTGTCGCCGCCGCTGGTCATTGAGGGCTCGCTGCGCGGGGGGGACAGCACCTGGGGGACGGTTAACCTGCTCTCGTCGACCAGTCTCAGGTGAAAAAACGGGTGCTTTTGTCAGACAAAGAGGCCTCCGCTTGGGCCGGGGACAGGCCTGTGTGCATGGTGCGTGTGACTGGGGCAGCATGGTCAAGCGTGCTGCCCTCCCGTGTTGCCAGCCAAACCCAGCTTGTTCATATACGAAATACATGTGTACATGCGCTTCGCAGCAGTGAAACATGTGTGTGCATGGTAACAACCTTTTACATGTATGCTCTTTGTAGTGGCAGTACTAAAACAGGTGTGCATGGTAAACCCTTTTCATGCTTCGTGCGCCACGGAGGCCGCGTGTGGCACCCGCTCGCCAGCCGCCTGAGCCCTGCACTCAGCGCGCCCTCCGCTGTGCAGTGCGCTGGCGTCGACCGGCGCCACCACCGCACCACAAGGCTCTCCCACATCGTACACTGTTGCGATCTCAAAGCCACGCGCCACCACCCTTGCCGCGCATGTGTGCGCAAACACATGAATATATGTGTCACTGCCGCTCACTGGCGCTCACTGGCGCGGCAGGCGCGTTTCCCTTCTGCTGCTCAGTCAACTTCAATGTTGAAGTTCAATGTTGAAGTTTGCGCCAGACCCACGTTGTTTTACTGGCTTGGCAAATGGGACCGTAGTGTCCGACCGCCCCGCTCACCGTGCCGTGTCGTCCCGCGCTGTGCGCAGCAAACTTGAATGTTCAAGTTCAATGTTGAAGTCTGCGCTCGCAACCGCCGGTGAACACCCGTGCGCCAGCCGCCTGACTGACTTGCTTGCAGCCGCCTGACCGCCCACTCACCGTGTCCTCTGCTGTGTAGTGCGCTGGCGGCGACCGCCGGCACCACAGTGTCCGGGGGTGCACGAGCACATGAGGCGGGCGATGACGTGATGCTGGTCAGCCGGGCGGGCGGCGCCGAAGAAGATGACGTGAGTGCTGGGCTAACCTTCTTTCTGCATTGTACTGTACCTCAAAAGTACATGGACATGTTTGTGCATGTCCTATATATAAGGCGCTCACTTCCCAGCCAACAGAAAAGGTAACTTCTCACCCTCAACTTCCAAACTCCACCAAGTGTATCTGTTACATGGCAGGAGCTCACGTTCGACGCGCTGCACGGGCACGGCGGCGGACCAACACAGCAGCCGCCGTTCACTTCTCATACAACAGAAAAACCTCAACTTGTGCACCTCAACTTTCAAACTTCAACATCTGAACTTCAATGCAGGAGCTCATGTTTGAAGCGCTGAGCGGGCACGGCGTCGTATCCACCCAGCAGCCGCCTTTCACGTGCCCATCAAACTGAAAAAAAATCGACTTCTGAACCTCAACTTTCACACTTAAACCTGTGAACTTCAACGCAGGAGCTCATGTTTGAGGCGCTGCGCGGGTACGGCGGCGGACCCACACAGCCGCCGTTCACTTCCCGGACAACAGAAAAACCTCACCTTGTGAACCTCAACTTTCAAACGTCAACTTGTGAACCTCAACTTTCAAAATTCAACTTGTACACTTCAATGCAGGAGCTTATGTTTGAGGCGCTGCGCGGGTACAGCGGGGCACCCACACCGCAGCCGCCCTTCACTCGCCCATCTAACAGAAAAACAACTTCAATTCGTCAACATCAACTGTCAAACTTCAACATGTCAACTTCAATGCACAAGCTCATAGTTGACACACCGCGCGGGTACGGCGGCGGACCCACACAGCAACGCCGCCTCCCACTTCCCATCTAGCAGAAAGACTTAAACTTGTGAACCTCAACTTTGAGATTTCAACGTGTGAACTTCAACGCAGCAGCTCATGTTTGAGGCGCTGCGCGGCTACGGCGGCGTATCCACACAGCAGCCGCCGGGTCCAGAGCAGCACAGCTCGCATGGCGGCAGCAGCGATGGCGGCGGCGGCACAGATGCAGGAGCGGGTGATAGGCATGCAGCAGGCGGCGCCGCTGCTGTTGGAGGGGAGCCTGAGGCTGCAGGGCAGGTGTCTGTGCGGCGGTCTAGAGACCTCGCTGATGGGGTGGTAGCTGGCAAGGTGAGACATAGTACTTGGATACTACCTAACCCTAACCGAAGTATGTGGGATTGAGTCAGGCAGGCACTCAAGACTGCTAAGTATAATACAGACTTGCTGCCCTGGGTAGGCGCATGTCTTTGCTTTGTTCACCCCCTTGCACGTGCACGTCACCCCCAGGGTGACGGCCCCTACGGGCCGGAAGACCTGGAGTTTATCGCTCTTAGATGAGTTTTCATATAGATATGCTCATTCATGTACATGTCTACTCATCGGCCTGCGGGCACTGAGCAGTAGTGGGCTGTTGTAGCAGCGCTGTTGTCGGCGATGGGGTGGTCGCTGGCAAGGTGAGGTAGAGGAGCGCAGGGGGGTGCACGGGTGGGGTTGTGAAACGCCTTTATTTTGTCTTTTTTTTTGTTTCCAAAAGAGCTGTATAACTCACACCACTACCCTGCAAACCGTGCAAGAGCAGCACCAAATACGACGCACCGAACGCACATGCGCGCACAATAGTAGCGAGCGGCATCTTTTTTTGTCAACACGGCGTATACACTTCAAGTACAAGTGACATGTACATACACTTCGAAGCAAGCACCTGGTTGCAATCCTGGTGCACGGTGTTCACGCTGCTCTTTACTAAGGCCGCGGGGAGGGCGGGAGGGTCCACTCTTTCTGCAGCAACAGGTTTCATAACATAGACAGTAAGCAAGACAGTAAGCATGTTGCCACAGCACTGCCGTGCCCGGGTGGGGCCGGTGTCGCTGGAGCGGCGGCCAGTGCCATGCTCAGCGCAACTTTCCATTTTGCCGCCTTTGCTCAAGCAGGTCCGCGCCAAGCAGCAGCGGGCAAAACTCAACTTGCGTCAGCACATGGTGAAGCGCATACATATTCAACCTCGAACGGGGAGCGGCTTGCGCTGCTGAGCAGCCGCCCTGCCGTGCTCAGCACAACTTTCCCATTTTTCCACCTCTGCTGAGCACATCCGCGCCAAGCAGCGCCTGGCAATGCTCAACTCTCGTCACAACATGCCATGACACTTTGCTAAAGTTATTAAAATCTTGCATCACCACGCGGGGCCCGTGCTGCTGAGCAGCTGTCCTGCCGTGCACAGCATAATTTTTTTTTCTCCCCTTCGCTGAGCAGGTCCGCGCCAAGCAGCGCCTGGCAAAGCTCAATTTGCGCACGTCCCCCGCAAAACAGCCGTTGGTGCCGTGCTCACCCGTTTTTCCTTCTCTGCTGAGCAGGTCCGCGCCAAGCAGCGCCTGGCAACACTCAACTCGCGCGCGTCCCCCGCCAAGCAGCCGCCGCAGCAGCAGTTCTTAGACCCCCCTGGCACCCCTCCATCAACATCGGCACCGCAGCAGGTGAGAGAGTGCCCACGCCCCGCGGGCCAGTCCAATTGATGTTTCGTTTGCACTTGTGATAAGCCCAACCTCATTAGTCATTCGTTCGCGTTCATTATACTTCGCAGTACAGTGGTATGCTTGACGCATGGTACGTGAAGTACTTCAAAGAATCATGTTCACATTGTCATTGGGTGTTTCGAGACTGCAAATGCTCCATGTTCGCCTGCCGCTGCGCTCTTGCTCTGTGCCTGTGCTCACCGCTGCTTTCGTTCTTGCTGACCGGGCACGTTGATTTGACACAACAGTACAGCGTGTACATCATGCACTGTACGACAACAAAACTTCACGTTTTTGGCGACATGCGCGTGTGTGTATGTGCTGCTGAGCAGGGCAGCAACCAATGGGATGATGGCGGCGGCGAGGAGCTGGAGCTCATCTACAACCCGCAGATGAACTCCTACTACGATCCGCGGACCAGCAAATACTACTTGCCCAAGTAGTGGCTCCTGCTGCAGGGGCCGCAGTAGAACCAGTGAATGATGGTTGCTGAGCGCAGATTCTGCCGTGGCTGGGGCAAAATGCCAGGCCGAAGCCCGTGGGGTCATCTAACCACCTGCGCAACAACCAGATAGCCCCCCCACACCTGCACACGCGGTCAGCACCACTCTTGACAGTGTGCACATGGAAAGCTGTACATACCAGAGGGTACATGCCGCGGGCAGCGATTGCCCCCGCACGCACACACAGCAACCAGATCTGCAGAACAATAAAACCACATGCCATTGAACATGGCCACACACGCTCGCGCCTGCAGCAGCGCCAGCCGAGAGCAACAACCCAAAAAGCAGCGCGACAGTGCAAGATGCAGGCCTGCGCGTCGCCGATGCGTCATGCGCATAACATTTTTTTTGCACCCCCTGCTCTATCATAACGGCGTACACTGATTCGCAGGGACTGCAGCCGAGCGCCATGCGCTGCCGCCATGAAACGCGCAAACCCAGGGGAGGTGGGGTCGCGACAGCGGCAACAGCACCACCTCATGCACCCATCCCTCCTATCACCAGTGCCGCTTCAGCTGCTACACGTTTGGCGAAGGCCCCTTTGAGCCATGGTGGTGATGGTGCGGGGGAGGGGGTGGGGGGGGTGGGAGCCCAGTTGAATGGGTGCAGCGGCGGCAGCGGCCGCAGCAGCAGAAGTAATAAAGGGAGGTGGTGGGGGGGGGTACCGTTGGCAGTGGCGATACCCTCCCATTCTTCTAGAACACACGCGAACGGCGGCGAACGGCGCCACCCGCCGTTATAAATGCCGCAAACTTCAAGGGCGAGGCAGCGTGGCACGCACTGTGGCGGCCCCGCCGCTGCAGCCGTGCTCACAGCGCCCGCCGCCAGCGCTATTCACCTGCGAAGCCGCCGTGCTCCCGGAACAGCGTCAGCAGGCGCGCCGCAGCTGCACCCCCCCCCCCGCCGCCATATGTACATGGTCTCACACAGCAACGCCGCCTGCACGAGCTGCTGCTGCCGCGTCCGAAACTGTCAGCGCCAGCTGAGCATTGACAGTTACACCCGCCCCGCGCCGACACCAGCAGCTGCCGAGGCGCCATCGCAGGCTGCTGGTGAGCACGCAAACCCACCCGCCGCCCCGCTACTGCTGAGCATTGCCCACGCCGCGGCCCCGTCCTGCCGCTGCTGAGCACAACCTCCCGCTGCCGCCGCCGCGGCCGCGCTACCGGGGGCACTTCCGGTGTAGCTGAGCACTGCCCACGCCGCCCCGCTGCTGCTGAGCACGCACTCCCGCGGCCACCGGCAGTTACAGCGTAACTGAAAAAGCCGTCATTGGGGCGCCTGCCCCACGCGCGCCGCCTCCTCCTCCCCCCAGCGACTCTCGAACCCAGGCCGCGCCAGCCTCGCCGCGTACGCTGGGTGCGCCACGCCATTCGCCCCCCCACCATTCACACCACCGCCGCCATCCCCCTTCGCCGCCTCAGCGCCACCCGCGCTGGCGCCCTTCAGCATGGCGTCGCGAGCCTCGCGCAGCGCGGCCACACGCGCGGCCTCCAGCGCCACATTCTTTGCCTCGAGAGCACGCGTCATATAGTCAGCGAATGCCGTGCGAACGCCATCCAGCTCCGCAGCGGCGGCGTCCGCGCGGGCCGCCGCCGCATCCGCCCGCGCCGTCAGCCGCGACCTCTCCTCCCCCACGCGCGCCACGTACGCCCTCAGGTACTCGCGGAGCTCCGCCACCTCCGCCCGCAGCGCCGCCTCCGCCGCCGCAGCCGCACCACCGCCGCGCTGTGCTGCCGTGGCGGCAGAGTCGAGGATGGCGTCGGCAGCGCGGTCGCCAGCAGTGGTGGCA
This sequence comes from Ophiocytium majus, assembly GCA_032358315.1. Classification (NCBI taxonomy): domain Eukaryota; class Xanthophyceae; order Mischococcales; family Ophiocytiaceae; genus Ophiocytium; species Ophiocytium majus. Next base: position 3,804 of record JAULBY010026695.1, on the reverse strand, counting down.
ACGACGCGCAGAGCCTCCTCCGCGCCCCACCGCTCCTGCCAGCCGGGGCGCGAGAGGCGCGCCGCGTACGCCGGCGCCACGCCATCGGCAGTTACAGGAGATCCGGCAGTTACAGAACTGGTGGCAGTTACGGAAGTGGCGGTTACACGCGCCGGCTCCTCGGCCCCCCAGCGCTCCTCCCAGCCCGCGCGCCTCTGGCGGGCTAGGTAGGCCGGGTGTGCGCCCTCCACCGCCACCGCCGCCGCCGCCACCGTGCTCACAGCCGCCACACCGCTGACACGTGCCGCCTCCTCGCCGCCCCACCGCTCCTCCCACCCCGCACGCCGCGCGCGCGCAGCATAGGCGGGGTGCTCCTCCGTGTGCGCCGCCACTGCCGCCGCCGGCGCTGCTGCGGCCGCCGCCACCGCGCCGCCGGCACGCGCCGCCTCCTCCGCTCCCCACCGCTCCTCCCAACCCGCGCGGCGCGCGCGCGCGGCATAGGCGGGGTTGACCGCCGCGGCAGCGGCGGCAGCGCCGTTTACGGTTACGGCGCCGCGCAGGGCCGTGACGTCAGCGCGGGCGGAGTCGGCCTGCGCGGAAAATGCGGCGTCGAGGTCGCGCCGCAGCGTTTCCATGCCCTCGAGGCGCGTCTGCTGCGCGCTGGTGATTAGCTCCGCCATCTCTGCACGGTAGGCGTCGATGCCCCTGGCGGCGGGGGTGGGGGCGGCGGCGGCGGCTGCGGGCGGCGCGGCGGCATGGGGCACCGGGCGGCCCTGGGCGATGGCCGCGATCTGGGTCTCCATCGCGGCGATGCGGGACTCGTACTCGCGGGCCAGGTCGGCCTTTACCTGCTCAAGGGCTTTGAGCTTCTCCTCGTGAGCGCGGGCGAGGTAGTCTGCGAGCATCTGGGACTCGGGGGTGCTGGCGCCGTTGGAGGCGCGCAGCCGCAGGTGGGTGGCGGCCGGCCTGTGCGGGAGGCGCGGGCCGAGGTTTTTGTGGGTGATAAATAAATTTGGGAGGGGGGGGGGGTGTGTTGGTGTTGGTGTTGTGGTGCTGCGTGCTGGTTGGTGTGCTGAAGGGGCGTTGAGGGTGACGTCGGCAGGTGCTGTGTGTGTGCCACACACGAGAGTGCCCCGCGTGCAAGCAGTTGAGGGACGCTGCGTGTACAAACGGGTGCGTCAACTGCTACATGGCAGTAACTCTGGGAGCTACAGTGTCGGTTCTCGTGCTAACAATGGTAGTTATCAAAGTGGGTCACGCGTTGGGTAGGTCGTCACGGCCGCAGCAGCGGCAGCAGGCGTGCACCAGTGCGAGGATGGGACGTTACATTGCACTCGGGTGGTGGTGCGTGTGCGCTCCCCCCCAAGATTTGAAAAGTGGCGGGTGCATGGCGTCGTGCTGACATGCCCTATCCACGTCGTGCAGCGTGAATGCGTCTGGGCATCTGCAGAGTAAAAGGGACCCTGCAGCCTGCGAACGCACAGGGACGGCGCCCCCAGCTAAGTGTGCAGCTGATGCCATTCAAATCAGCTCTGGATCGGCCGACAGACTCACCTGATGGCTGGCTTGGCGAAAGCGGGGGCCACGGGCCCGAAGGCTCGCGCGCCGGGGGCGGCGGCCAGGCAGGCCGCAGTTGCTGCGGCTGCCATGGCCACGGCGGTCCTCATGACTGCTGGTGGGAAAGGGGGGTGCCAGTGCTGCAAGCGTGTCCACTGCTGCTGCTGCTCCCGAGAAATGCGCCCGCCTTTCTTTTCCCTGAGCACCCCAGTTTCCATACCCAGTTTTGTAAAGTCTGCTGCCTGTAGAGCTGAACTGGGTGCATGCAAACTGGGTTCGTGCTCAACCGGCAAGAGAAGTGGCGGCGTTGCGTCCAGCAAGCGCCCGCCCCGCCCTCTCCCCCTGCAACAGCAGCCTCTAGGCACCCTCGCTGGCGTGGGTGGTAACGCAGAGGGTGTGCGGAGAGGCGGCTTTGTGAGCGAAGGGCAGTGGCGGCAGCACCCAGCTGAGGAGAGGCGTTCTTGGGTGCGGCGGCGAGGGTGTGAGCCATGGCTGCCGTGACGCGCTTGCTGGGCAAGATGGTGAGGGAGACAGGCCAGGCCCTGGAGGTGCTGGGTATCGTGGCCAGGGACGAGAAGCTCCACCTCGACCACTGTGAGTGCACAAGCTATTTTTGCCTTACTAGAGCACACCAGGCTGCTGCTCCGCTGCTCGGTACCGGAGCGGAGGTGACTGCGCAGTCGATGGGCGGCTGGCTTTTGCCATTCCAGCAGCATTGCTAGCCTGACCCCATGGGATGCAGTGCCTTGAAATCTTTCTTTGGAAAGTACGCAGCCCATATTGCCGCTCTTGAAAGGCCCCCCACTTTCGACACAAGCAGTAGCAGCGCACATCAGCAGTCAAGCCGTTGCAGCACTGCATGTTATCCCATGACTTGCTCATGCCCTCAGTCAGCATTTCACCCACGCTCTCACCCAAAAAAAAAAAACAATACACCCCTTGAAACACCTGCCGCGGCACCTCCCACGCACACCCGTGACACACATGGACACACACAGACCTACTGTAAACTTCCCGTAAGACCCCCCCCCGCCCCACATGGTTCCCTATCAAGAAACATACACCCGCTGCTGACAAAACCGCTTCCCCACTCTCCCCGTTTTCACAGTCTCACGGCATCGGCACCTCATGCCCCTCGGTGACCACCAGCCGGAGCTGGCGCCCACGGCGTGGGTGGCACCGACGGCCGCCGTCATTGGAGCGGTCGACCTCAAGTCGGACGCGTCCGTGTGGTTTGGCGCGGTGGTGCGCGGCGACGTCAAGCCCGTCGTGATTGGCAGCCGCTCCAACATTCAGGTGCGTGGTGTTGGTCCCCAGAGCTAACTTCAAGCACTTGAAGTACCGCAGTAGTCACCCGGGGTCGGTTGCTTTTGGTGGTGATTTTGGTAGTGGCGCCCGTGCGTGTGGTTTTGGCGCGGTGGTGCACGGGCATGTCAAGCCCGTCGTTATCGGCAGCCGCTCCAACGTTCAGGTGCGGCGCTGAGCTAACTTCAAGCGCTTGAAGTACCGCAGTAGTCACCCCGGGGGTCGGTTGCTTTTTGTGGCCGCTTTGGCGGTGACGCCTGTAGGTGTGGTTGTGGCGCGGTGGTGCGCGGGGACGTCAAGCCCGTCGTCATCGGCAGCCGCTCCAACGTTCAGATGCTGTGGTGGTACCCAAAGCTAACTTCAAGCACTTGAAGTAACGCCTCATCCCGAAGGAGTAGCCACCCGGAGTCGGTTTTTTTTTTTAGGCGCTTCGCGTGGTTTGGCGCGGTGGTGCGCGGCGACGTCAAGCCCGTCGTTATTGGCAGCCGCTCCAACGTTCAGGTGGGCGGCTGGTACCCAAAGCTTACTTCAAGCACTTGTAGTAACAATTATCAACTTGCACTTGTGGCGTGCGAGAGGCCACGCAAACCAGCGTGAAGCAGTGGCGGCGTGGTTCGCGGCGATGTGAAGCCCATCCTAATTGGCAGCCGCTCCAACATGCACGTATTTCATGAACTAGCATCATGAACTTGAACTCGAGCACCAAAAACTTGAAGTACGTGTACATGTGCCCCGCTGGCACTCGGTACAAGAGGTGCAACGGTACCACCAAAGTGCCTGGACACCAGCTCAGATATGGGGCCTCCACGTATGCCACCGTATGGGTCTAAAAAGGTGCACATACATATGCAGCGTATGCACATACGACCTACGTAGCGCACTGTATGTACCATTAGTTCCATAAGTATTTTCCCTATTGGTGTCAACATAGCAGCAAGCAGTATAAATCACGTGCGTTCGGGC
>JAULBY010026684.1:0-16866 GCA_032358315.1 Ophiocytium majus | reverse complement strand
GCGCCGCGGCGCACGGCGCGCACCAGCCCCACCAGCTGCTCAGCGTCCTCCACGTCGCGGAGGGCCACCAGCAGGCGCCGCGGCCGCGCACGCCGCGCGGCGCTGCTCGCCGCCTGCGCCAGGGCAGCCTCCCTGCACGGCAGGCAGGCAGGCGCGGCAGTGCGTGGCGGTGTTTGGTAGCGCTGTCAAGGGCGGTTCGTGTGCAAGGAGGGTGTGTGCAGGCGTCACACGGAGTTGGTAGTGGTGCGCGAGAGTGGGCGGGGTGGGGGCAATGCCGCGTGTGGCGTGGGCGCCGCGTGATGCTGAGTGGCTGGGCTGGGCGCGTGCCGTATGGCACGTCCCAGTGAGCATCCTACCATGGATACCTTGCAGGAGTTGACTGGAGCATGTCCTCTTACGACAACGGCGCTGCACTTTCTGCTACCGAGCAGCTTGAAGGACAACTTTTACCTAAAAAAAAACGTCTCCCCACTGGGTTGTCATTGTACGAGCCTGCCGGCCGCTCAGGCCTGCCTGCTTGCGGCACTTCTTGTTGTTTCACTGTGCCAAGCTGTGAGTGTGTCTGTACGGGGGTCGGACATGGCCGTTGCTCCGTGCTGGCTTGCACGGCCTGGGCTCTCGCACACCTAAAAGTGCATTAATTGAAGTACGGTGAACTCGCGGTTTAGTGCTGTGTAGCGTCACCTGCCTAGCACCCCGCACTGAAGCAAGACCCGCACTGGATCAAATAGAGCAGTGTGTACTGTTCAGACAGAGTCATGTGGTCTGTGACAGGTCTGCGGACCCCGCATAAAAGCACACACTGCACTGAATCATAGCGCACAGAATCGCAAGTGCACTGCACTGGTACTTTTGCAGTCTGTCTATTTGGTGGGGCGTCTGACCACGTGCCAAGGCACGCGCGCACACCGCCGTGCCTCCCACCTGCACTCTTATTAAACTCCGCTTAGGGCGCGGAAAGCCCTTTTGCACACTGTGCGAGAAAATCAGACAGGTAGCGAAAAAAACTGGCAAGGCTCAGGCTCAGCACTCTAAGGGAAGCCTGGCATGTTGCCAGAGCACTACCACTACTCCAACGGAGTACAGCCCCATGTCCCAGGGGCCCACCTGTACACAACCTTGAACAGCGCCGTCCCCGCCTCGCCGCCGCGCTCCACATCGTGCGCCCACAGGTTCACAATCACCACTGCGCGCGCACGCATAAGCCGCCCACACATGCAGGCAGTGTGAAGGTTTGGCGAAGGGCTGGGGGGGGTGCTGAGGGCGCAAAGCACTGCGGCGCTCCTTACTGAGCGTCGTAGTGAAAGAGGAGCAGAACAGCCTGCATGGTGTTATGGTGTAACATGTGCAGTGATGGGTCACAGCGTACAAATTTTTTGGTACGTTATAGAAAAATAACGGCATGTTTCGACGTATTTCTACGTGCTACTAGGCCCAAGGCACGATGTGTATGGCGTATTTGCCGTACACGTACGTCAATTTGCATGCGCTATACGCCGCATTTACATACATGTACGCCATACATCTTAGAAGTTCATATGTTAAAAGTTCAAATGCCGTACCCCACCACAAAATATGAGCGGCGCGCACCAAAATGGTGGCCGGCCACATGCGCTATGGGTGAGCGGACAAAGTGGTGGCGAGCATCAGTGGCTCGGCTTTGGATGCGCAGATGCAGACTGCCGGGTGACAGTTGGTGTAGACACGGGTCTGTCGCTGCATGGTAAAAGCTGTCTGCCCTGTTGTGTGCTCTAGAGTAGGTACCGTAGTACAGTAAAGCAGCGCTTGAGTAAACACACTGTGTCTACAACTGACAATTTATTTTTCAAGCTGGGACACCCCGCCCCATATACCACCACACACCCGGCATGCATGCAGTGCGTGAAACTGTGCTGTCCGTCACCTCAACATGATGCATTGTGCCCACAACTACGTGGTTGTTATGGCCTGGAAATGTAGGCCGCCTGCAGTAATCGACTGGAATGCAAACGTGTGCTGAAAATGATGTGCTAACAACTGGCACCAATCACATACGGTTGCGGCGTTACGTCACCTGCCTGCTGGAGGCGGCTGCGCTGACATGCGTTCTGCGCGCATTGCAGCACCGCCAGACTTGCAGCCAGTGCGAACACCAGGTCATTCCTGGTTGCACAAACTACAACTGCATAGGTGCGAAGGACAAGCTCTGGCAGTGGCAAAAGCGCCAAGTGCTTGGTGTGCTCAGGCTCGTGATTCAATACTACTCTTTTAAGTTAAAGCACTTCAGAAGTACTACAGTGCGCTGGCAATATTGGTGTGGGGCAGTGACACCACCCTCGCACCGTGCACTGAAGACAGACTTGCAGCAAAAGGTAACACTTCGGAAAGATACCGTTCATACAGCAAGCATCTTGTCTGTGACAGGCCTGCGTAAAGCACCCACCGCACTAGATCATAGCGCACTTAATGACAAGTGCATTGCAGCAAGAAGTTGCGTAAGGCAAAGCAAGGCATTCCTACACTTGCATTTCATTACTGCTTCACGGCAGACCCACAGCGACTTTTCGATAGGCTGAGCAGCAGCTACACCAAACAAGTACACAATTATGATTTACTTAACTTAGGTGACATCACGCAGTCCACCCTGAGCCTACTTCAGCTGAGTGCCGAACAGTACCAGCAAGGCGTCAGACATAATACATAAAGTGTGCTGTCAAACAGAAAATGGCTTTGCACACACCTTGCGGTGACCCAAGCTACAAGGTACTGAATCTGCCCTGGTTGCATGCAACCTCCACAGCACACACGTCCAGCCATGCTGCGGCACGTACCATCGGCGGCTGCCACCGCCAGCGCCGCCGTCCGCACATCGAAGGCGCTGCTCCCCCGCTCCCTCCCCTCCATTCCCTCCATGTCCAGAAGCACCACCGGCGGCGCAGCACCGTGCTCTGCACTTGATAGTTACGTTACCAGTGCAAACAAAAGACACTGTTGGTGTGGAAGTTCTGCTGCTGATCAGACATGTGCGGCAGAGGATGCTGCGCACACTGGCTGGCGCGGGTGCTGGGAAATATGCCTTGTCTGCGCAGACTGCCGGGGGTTGCTGGCGCGATTGCGCTGTTGGCGGCTTATGCTGCTGCCACAGAGGTAACGACTGACTAACTGTTGTGAAAAGCGGCCATGAAAATATACCTTGAGATTCAACATCAAAGCTACCTGGGGCATGGGGACAGGCAAGAAGGACGAATGTGTGCAGAGCATTAGAGCCCGCCGAAAACCTCACACACTGACATGCCGCGGCAGCACCTAGTGCAAAAGCTGTGTACTTCAGAACTATGCGGCAGTGTTGGCTCTGTCGGCACCAGACGCGCAGTACAACAACAGCAGGCACCGTACGGCAGCAGCTGCAGCAGCAGCAGTTGCAGCAGCAGTTGCAGCAGCAGCGGCGGAAGCAGCAACCCACCTGCCAAGTCCACCCAGCAGCCCAGTGTGGTGCGCTCGGGTCGCCCCCCCTGCACAGGGAAGGCGGAGCCAAAGAGCTCGTTGAGCAGGCTGCTCTTGCCGCTGCCCTGGGAGCCCGTGATGGCCACCACCAGGTAATCCGTGGACTCGCTGCGCGGGCTCTGCAGGGATTCGAAGTTCACGCACATGGTGAAGAAGGCCTCCCCCCTGCCGCCAGCCGCCGCGGCCACATCCGCCACCGCGTCCGCGACCGCGTCCAGGGCTGAGTGGCTGTTGCTGTTGGTGTGGGTTGACACGGCATCTGGCTGGCCACCGAGGGCTTCCGTGGACGGCTCAAGGCACTGTGGGCTGGGCCAGGGCTCTGTGCTGCTGGCCGGAGTGGGGGGCTGAGTGTTGGTGGTGGCTGCGCCGCCGTTGGCGTTGCTGCTGCCGCCATTGAGCGAGCTGCTGCTGGTGTCATTGGTTGGATCCAGCTGTGAAGGTGGATGCGGCTGTGCGCGTGGCTGCTGCAGGGAGGGTAGGGGGCGAGCCAGGGCGGCGCCCTGCAACCCTGCCCCTGCAGCTGCCATCACCAGCAGCGGCGGCCACCATGATGGTGGGCGGCGCCATCGCCGCCGCATGACCACACCCAGCAGTTTGAAATATGTTGCCGCTGCTGTCACACACGTTCCTCATTTTGAGCACGGCGCAAAAACGGCGACGATGAACACACAATACACACCAGTGAGAGAGAGCACACACACACGGGGTGGCAGCTCGCAACGCAGCGGGCGGGCAGGACCGCCTTGCTGGGACAGCGGTGAGCCCAGCCTGGTCGGCGATGCAGTGGGTGCGGTCGGCGGCGCGCTGCCAGCAGCCGCGTTGCTGAACACCAAAAACGAAAACGATCGAACTGTCTGCGCCAGGGCCTTGCTGTCAGCATAGAGGGACGCTGGCGGCGCAGCAGTAGGCATGGAGCCTCACTTGCTGGTGAGGAGATCGTCCGCCCTGAGCGCTGGGGACAAGTCAGTGAATGGTGAGCTCGCCGCCCGTGCTCGGCCAGCGCACTTGTTGACCCCCTTCGACGCGTTCGGTTTCGACACTCCTGTGCATGCTGCATCGTGCAGCGCACCTGGCAGCTGGCGCTCTGCACGGCAGCTCTCCTGCTCCCAGAGTACAAGAAACTCCCTCACTTTCCGCCTACCCTGTTGCTGTCGCCACAGGCAACCTGGACTCCCCACGCTCCAGGATCAACTCCGGAGGGGGGAGCCCCGGCCAGGTGGGTCACACCATGGCGCCCGTCACGACACGCCACGCCCACACCACCGCATCCCATCCAACCTTACATGCCTTCAAGGCACACAAGACAAATGCCATGCCCCTGAAGCCGCCCCATCCCTGCGCCCTCACCCACCCGCCCCGCCGGGCTCTGCCCGCTCAACGCAGATACACGCAATTGCTGCTGTTGTGCTGCTGCTGCTGCTGGTGGTGGTGCTCTGCCTGCAGTCGTCACGCGGCCATGTCTGGTTGGCGGAGGCGGAGGGCCTGCCCGTGCCGCCCAGTGCCGCGGACTTCGCGTGGGTGGGGCGCCTCTTCAAGCGGCGCAGCGGCTTCGGAAAGATGGCCGCGCAAAACTGGCGCCTACGCTGCTTCGGGCTCACGCGCAGGGGTGCGTGCGCCCCGCATGTGGCAAAGTGCGGCGCGGCGCGCCAGTCCGCCAGCGCGCAGCAGTGCCTGCTGAGCACATCATGGCACTGCTACGCGCATGCCTGTCACTGCCTGCCTGCCACTCGCCACAGCCGCCAAGGTTTCTCACAGCCTTGGACGCCGGCCATGGTGGGGCGGGGCGTCTGCCACTGCAGCGATTTTGTCTCCGCAGCCCTCGTGAGCGTGCGCACTACCGTGGTCGCAGCCGAGCAGTCCGGCCGTTGGCAGCAACTCGAACCAGCGCCTGTTGCATTCTCATTGTCGTGACGCTGCTGGTGACTGTGGTGCTGACGTGGCGGCAGGTGGTGCCACAGCGTGCGTGGTCACTAAAGCGTGCCCGCCACCGCCGCAGCTGAGCACCAATGCTGTGTTGTGTTGACGCTGCCGCCTGCGCCGCTGGCGTCCCAGGCACGCTCTTCTACTATGAGGAGGACGTCTTTGACAAAGTCAACTTTGCCACGCCGCCCCGCGGCTCCATGCAGCTGCTGGAGGGCGACTGCGTGGCATCCGCCGGCAGGTGCGCCTCACTCGCTCTCACGCCCTCAGTGACACGGTGGCGACTACTGGCACTTCAATACCGTGACCATATACTTGTTGGAAGTACTGTTGAAGTTATGAGGTGCCGCCTATGTCGTGTCTCTGTGCGCGCCGACAAGCAAGGCAGTCGCGCGGGTGCGCACACACTCTGCGGGCGGGCGCGCAGCGCCTGTCGACAGCGCGCCCACTGCCCCCGTGCAGCAGCGCCGCTGGCTCCACACGGCGCAGCGCCACCGCAGCCAAACAGCCAACAGGCTCTCACGCCCAGTGTGCCATGCGCTGCACAATGAAACCTGGGTGGCACTCCCACCCACCCACACCTGCTGCCACAAAGCCCAAGAAACCACACAACACATGCACGCACTGCCGCGACTGGTGCCGGCTGCAGGTTTGGGGGGGGGCTGCGGCATGCAGGAAAGGTGCTCAGCACTTGGTTGTGCTGTAATTGCCACTTGTAACTGCCGTTGTAACTGCTGCTCGCAGGGCGGAGGGCGACTCGCACACGCCGCACGCGCTGGTGATAGAGGAGCGCCGCGGCTCGCACCAGCGCTGGAAGGTGTGCGCGCAGACGGAGGCGGAGCTGGCGGCGCTGCACCAGGTGGGGGGACCACATGGGTGTTCGATACTTTGAAGTACTATACTTTATACCGGTATATGTACTAAGAAGTTCTGGTACTGGAGCATATTGTAGTATATGTATTTGTTGTGTGGTATGATGTTGGTACAGGAGGTGTGCATGAAGGTGGAGGCGGAGCTGGCGGCGTGGGGTTGTCATCACGCATGTGCATGTTAGAACTGTGCGCTATTTTGAAGGAGGTGTGCGTGCACAGTGGCGGAGCGGATGACACTGCGCTGAATGGGCACCATATGGTTGTCACTTTGCACAATTACATGTACATGGCAGGCTATCATAACAGGTGATGTGCGGACAGACAGAGAACAGGCTGCACCGGTGGGCACTGCACGATTATATCAACTACTTGACGTAGGTCATACTTCGAAGTACGGTATGCTGCCTGTAGAGAAGCTGTGCGCACAGATGGAGCCGCAGCTGGTGGCACTGTACCGGGTGAGGCGGCGCCTAAATTGGTTTGTAAATGCTGGTGCTACTGGATGGTGTAGTATAATCAGTGCCAGCATATGTCTACACTGGTACTAGAAGCACGTGTACTGCCTCATATTCATTATTTTCACGGGCATTTCCCTGAAACCGCACAGCCAGCTACCACGGTGGAAGGCACATGGCCCTGTCGCCCAGTCGAGTGTGGGCACACGGGGGCAGAAGCGGCGCAAGTAGGGAGACACCATTCTGCACTGCGCAGTGGCCGTAGCTGGCGAGTGTGTGCGCCACCATTGCTGGCATGTGTCAGAACTCGCAGGCTCGGGTGTGTGAGCACGAGCTTGTAATGAAAGTAACAGTGTGCATTACGTTATTACTTTTGAACAAATACCATCGAGTGCCTACTTAGTTCCCCTCCGCCCTGCAGTACAAAATTGAAATTGAGCTCTTAAAGTGCAAGCTATAATTTACCAAGTTCAAGTCGGTTTCTATTGCAAGGGTGGACCGCGCGTTGCTGAGTACATGCAAACCTGGTTGATTACAAAGCCAAGTTGAAGTTGATGAGTTGCAGGCTTACTTACGGCCTCAATTGGAACTTCAACTCCAGTTACAACTGGGGGGGGGGGGGGGGGGGGGTGGGGGGGGCATGAGAGGGTACATACGTTATGTTGTCTGGTCTGTGAGTGGTTTCGGGTGTGCAACTTAGCAGCAGGGCTCACATCATCTTTTAGGACATTGGGCGACACATATACTTCAAGTAGTATTTCTAGTACATAGCACTCGCAATTTAGTGCGGGGTAGTGTTATTCCCCTAGCGCCCCGCACTAACGCAAGATTCGCACTAAATTAAACAGGGCATTGTGTATTGTGTATACAGAATCATGTGGTCAGTGACGGGTCTCTGGACCCCGCACTGAACCGCATGCCACACTTAATCAAAGCGAACTAAACCGCGAGTGCGCTGTATAATAGTATACTACTTCTGAAGTACGTAGTTCTTCAGTGATAGAAGTATACACTTCAGAAGTACATCTTGTGGTAACATGCCAGGGCATTGGAGTGCATGAAAAGCTGCTGCCCCCGGTGCGGCCCGCGCTGCTGAGGGGCTCCTGGTACCCACATGCAGTGCCATAGGTGAAGCAAGCTCCTGCCGCGAGCGCTGTCAGCAAATGGCAAGTTTAGGGCGAGTTAGGTAACTGTGTGGAAGGCCGATGCTACTGCAAGATTGTTGTGCTACATCAACCTATACTGCGTGATTTGGCATAAACTTCGAAGTACTTTTAAGCACTTCAGTATGTACGCTGTACCACATACTTCAACTATACTCCTCTAAAGTACGTTAGTATGTATGGTGTACCACATGTACTTCTCAAGTATACACCTCGAGTAGTACATGTACATACATACTCCGAAGTATGTACGTGCAGTATGTATTTTTTCTACTACTACCAGATGTATGTGTGTTGCGCAGTCGCTGTCCAGCCACCTGACTGAACGTATGACTGCAGAGCAGTGCCAGGGCCCTGCAGTGCAGCACTGGGTGGTGGCAAACACCAGCTGCAACTGTTTTTGTGGTTGTGCAGTTTTTCAGCAGCATGTGATGTGGCTGTAGTGCGCTTGCGACGTGAACCGGCCCGATAAGGCGCTCTACATCAACTCAGGGTCTGAATTTCAGCTCAAGGGTCTGAGCATGTGTCACAAACTGCATGGCTGCACGCTCATGGTGTATGCCTGTACTTACCACATTGTCAGTGGTTTACAAGGTCCGTTGTCTACAGTGCGGGTCTTGGCCAAGTGCAGATCTGACACCCACAAACAAGTGGACTGACCTAACGCACGTCACAAATACATGTTTGCTGTCGCATACAGTACCTCACTACCACCAGAAACTTTATGGAATCGTTTCTGCCCCCGTCAAAATCTTACCGGCACTCTGTAACACGCTGCATGGGCAGCCACATCCCCACCATCCTTTGTGCCAGCCTCGCCCACATGAAACTGGTACTGACCACTCCATAAAAATGTGTCCCCCCCCAGGCGATCCGTGGCATACTAGATGGCAGCCTCGCGGCGGCGGCGTCGCCCCCGGACTCCCCATCAGCGCGCGCGGGCGTGGCGAGCGGCAAGTTTGGCCGGTCGCAGAGCGTCAAGAGCTCCTTCGGCGCGGCCTCGCCCAGCTCCAACGCCCCCGACTCGGTGAGCGCCGCGCAGCCCACGGCGCCGCCCGCAGCGGCCGCCACAAGCCATGTTGTGTGCCTTTTGGCGCGGACCTGATGTTCTGGTGGATGGGCGGTTGGGCGTGTGCTGCTGTGCTTACTCTACTTCAACTTGATGTTGAAGTTCAAAAGGGCAGTGTGGTCATGGCTCGGGCGCTAGGAGGCGCAGGGGAGTGTGACCGCAACCGCAGCACCCGCTGTCACTGTGCAGCACATGCCACCACGTGCACCGCGCGCATGGACTGATCGCGGGCGGCCAATGCATCGCAGCGGTCGCTTGCACCTGCAGCGACTGCAACCTTTCACCCCCTGCTGCTGCTGGCGCTGCACCCGCACGCCCCATCTGCTGCAGCCGCCGCAGGCGACACGCGCCAACGGCGGCGCCCCCCCCGCCATCCGCTCTGCGCTGGGGCCAGCGTCTCCGAGCGCGCGCATCCCCGTGCTGACGCCCAACGGCCACCACCACCACCACCCGCACGGCGCGCACTGGGGGGGCGCGGCGGGCGCGGCGCGGCGCGGCGGGCTCGGGCAGGGCTTGAGCTACTTTGTGATGCTGCTGGTGAGCGGGGGGTGGACGGCGGCTGCCGCCGCTGCTGCTGTGCGTGTGTGCGTGGTGGTGTCGCGCGTTGTTGGGCGGTGGTGCGGTGGGTGTGGGGTGTGCGCTGGGTGTGGGGTGTGCGCGCGGCACCGCCCCAAGTGCGTGTCTTGGGGGGGGCGGGGGGGAGGGGCGGTGGTGAATGAATTTCAATGGGGTTGGTCGCGCGCCAGTGATCAGCCCTGCCGTTCTGTTGGTGAGCGGAGCGCTGGTCAGCGGCTCAACTCATGGCACAAGCACTATGCAGCTTTCACGTGGGCGCCGCAGTGCGGCACCGCCTCCACCCCCACCCTCTGGCGCCCCCTATGGCTTAGCTAGCTGTAGCGCGCGTCCACATTCTTGTGCGGCGGCGCCGCGCGCCCGCCCTCCCCTGACCGCCCCCCGCGCCGCTGCCGCGCCCGCGCAGGCGGTCAACGGCCTGCTGGCGCTGCTCCACTACGCGCCGCTGCCGCTGTGGCACCCGCTCTTCTTTGTGCTGGCCGCGGCGGTGAACGCGGTCATCGCGATCAACGCGCCGCGGACGCCGACGGACGACGCCTCTCGCGGTGAGTGGGGCGTGGCGTGCGTGGGTGGGGGGTGGCTGTGTGTGTGCGCGGCGGACTTGGGTTGAAGTGGGGTTGGGGCGAGGAAAGCCGTGTGCACGTGGTGTGTGCGGCTGAAGGTGGCATGGTTGAGTGCATGCTGCCCCCCTGTAGGTAGCCGACAGGGTGCTGATGCTTGGTGTGTTGTGTGCATGTTGCGTGTGTGCCGGTGTGCAGTGCGCTGCACCTGCTGCAAGGTGCACGTGTACCTATGTGTGTATGTATACATGTACCCTCTGCTGTGAAGTAGGTGCTGTTGAGTTTTTTTTTATAATTTAACTAAAATAGCCACCGCGGTGAGTTATATCAGTAATTGCGTTGGTGGCACCACCACTACCACGCCCCCCACATCGTTTTTCATTGTCATCCACAGTGACACGCGCTAGTCTATCAGCTTCTTCTACAGCAGCCTCGGGCCATGTGTCGCCTGTGCACCGCCGCTGACGCGCCGCACTGCCGCTGCCGCCGCCGCTGCCGCCGCCCGCAGCCATCTACACGTCCGTTCCCCTGGTGCACGTGCACGACCTGCCGCCGCTGGTGAACCACATCAAGGTCATGCAGCTCGCGCGGAAGGCGCGCGAGGTGAGCCCTGCCCCCCCCCGCCAAACACCGATAACAATATTTTGGTGTGGTTTCAACTCCAGAAGGATGTGGTGCTGAACCTGCAGTATGTTTGGAATAATCTCACCAAAAGTGCATTTTCAATGACCATTTCATGAATTGTGGCCCGATATCCCCCCCCCCTCCCCCCCCCTTCCCCCCTCAGCACTGCACGTCAGGGCAGAGCGTGCTGCAGGCGGGCGCGACGGTGGGGCGCGCGACCGGGCACGTGCCCAACGCCCCCGCGCCGCCGCCGCACACCTGGCAGGTGCGTAAGGGACGTTTTGCATGTGCTTAGCAGCTTTTGCGAGGCAGGTGCTAAAGAGGGTGTGTTCGCATTTGCTCAGCAGGTTTGCGAGCACGCGTGTTGGGGACACTAGCTGGGAGCAGCTCACTGCGTGCAAGAGCTTGCGTGAGCTGCCACTGTCACGCGCTGGGCCAGCGAAAGCGGCATGCCACCGGCTCCCACTGTTGTCCATGAGTCGCGTGTCGTGCGCCGCCGCCAAGGCGCCGTCAGTCACGCGGCCGCTGCCGCCGGTGTGGCCCCCACGCCTTAAGCGCCCGCCGCTGCATGCTGCCACCGCGGCTGGTCGCTACCGTCGGAGGCACGGCAAAGGTGGCGTGCTGCGGCCCGGCACGAGCGTGCATGGCGTGTGCCACACCCCGTGCGGCGCTGCACCCGCCCCCGTCGCTTTACGCGTCCCCTCCCACCGCCACCGGTGCGGCAGCGGCGTGCAGGCGCCGTAAGCCACGCGCTTGCTGACTGCGTTTTGGACGTGTACACCTTGCTCTGTGTGTGTGTGTGTTTGTTTGTGTGTTTGTGGCGGTGCGGCCTTCTCTTTGCAGGATGGCGATGCGTCGGTTTTTTCGGTACGCGGCCCCAAGTACATGTCAGACAGGTGAGGGGGGGAGGCGGCGCTGGCGGCTGGCTGATGGCTGATGATGCGATGGTGATGGGTGTGGTTGACCGCAGCCCCCAGCGGCACCGCACCGCCCATGCCGCCATCGCAGGAGCGATTGAAGGCCGCTATGGCGCACTGTAACACACTCTGCATGGGGGGGGGCTGTACAGCTGCGAACACGCACTGAAACCGAAAACCTGCTGCAATGTCACGCGGGCAGCCCGCACAACTAGCAGCGCCTCTGTAGCACAGTGGGTGCTTGATGTGGACGGAGCTGTCTTAGTTGCGTCTGCTGCAGAATAGTAGAAAACTCTGTAGAATAATCCAAGTTTTAGCCTGAAATGGAGCATGATGAAGTATTCAATGCATAATTCATTAACAACACTTTCTGTGCAGTCCGCATGTACCCCCCTTGGCGCCATCGGCTTGTGCGGCGCCCCTCGGCACGGCCATTGCGGCACTCACCGCCGCTGCGCGCCACCAGCAACAGCGGCCCAAGCATTGCCCACCCTCTGGGTGCTCAACGCCACCCCTCGCATTGCAACGTTGCAGGCACAAAACAGCAGTACTCCAACAGTTGTGTTGTTTTGCGTGGTCCTGAAGGCCCACTGCACCGCCTGCTGCATCTCGGCACTCTGTGCGCGCGCCAGCAACACCGTGGATGCAGACAGTAGGTGCATCACTTGTCGCGGTGCCAGAATAGTGTCACGCGTTGTGTCTCAAAACGCGACGCGCTATGCGGTGCCCCCCCCCCCCCCTCTCCCCCAGGGTTAAGGCGCCCAGCCTGCCGGCGCTGTACTCCATGATCGGCTGCGACTTCTATGCGACGCCCGCGCGCATCAGCCACGTCGTGGATGCACACATCAGCATCACGGCGCTTGCCGCGGGCCTGCCGACGCCGCCCCAGGCGGTGAGAGCTCGTGACGGCACTTGTCAAGTACTTTTTTTTAACTGTGCCCGGTAGGTAGTAAGTTCCGGACGCGAGGCAAATGGGAGTACAGCGCAGCTTGAAAGTGTAGAAGACACCTTGTTTATGTACACCACGGTATGATGTACTTCTGAAGTAGCAATATGCTACTAGTAGTACTTCAAAAGTAAGTCTTCGACGTTAACACTTGAAGTAGAAATCAAACCCTCAATTTCCTTGGGTGAGAGCGCGTGGCGGTCCCTGGCACGCCACACCAGCTGATGTACTACAGGCGTATTCAAGGATGATCAGTGTGTGTGTGCTGCTGCCCTTGTGACCGCGGTATCTTGCCATGTCACCCCTTGCACGTGTTGACGGCCAGTGGTGGGGTGGGCAGACCTAGGTTTTTTCGCTTTTCGATGAATATTCATGTAAAGTTATGTGGTGCACAAGTCTGCGCCGTGACACCACTCCATGTGAGCTCGTGCCACTGTATACACCCTGGGGGCGCAGGCGCCTGCCATGACCGTGTTATTTTGCGCCTTGTGCATGGGGCTCCAATGCGAGGCGCTGTCCACCCGCGAATGCGCCCCCAATAAACTCCCTTCGCTTTGTGCGCACTGTGTGCCCTTTACAGGAGATCCCACGCGTGCTGGTGGTCAACGTACAGCTGCCCACGAACCCGCCCGAAGTCTTTGCCTCCAGGTGAGCCCTGCATGCGTGTCTTCCCTTCACACTGGCAGGAGAGGGGGGGAGCGCTACTTGTGAGTGCTGCCGCAATGTGCGTGCGGTGTGCCGTGTGCGGTGCGCTGCCGAGGCGCATCGCTGCCGGGTGCTGCATGGACCCCGTCTCGGCCTTGGAAACGCCACACAAAAGCACTACAGTACTTCCACTTACTTAGATGTGCATGTATGCTTAACATGTAAATACTTGCATGATGTGCATACACCTAATGATAATACTTCTGAAGTACACTCCCATGTCTAGAAGTATAGTTGCAGTATGTACACATGTACTACAGTAGTGGTGTATAGATATGTGAAGTACAGCCCGCGCATGGGCGGTTCCTGAAACACCCAGTGCAGCAACACAAATGTTGCTCTTGCCCCTGGCGTGTCTCTGCAATACCAACAAAGCACCAATGGCAACAGGGTGCCGCTGGCCTGCCTGGGGCCGCCCCTGCCAAGTGGCGGCGGAAGCGGAACATGGACCAAGTAGTGGCACAGGCTACGCGTGCACGTGTGCCGCTGCCGGCGGCTGACGAAGCACGCCACCATGCCCGCTGCCGCCGCCGCTGCTGCCGTACCCGCACTGGCAGTGACATGTATTTGAATACTTTGAAGTGTGTGCAATGCATTGTGCATACATATTACAATACACCATGTGCCGCTGCTGGTGGCTGATGAGGCCCGCCGCGCCCGCCGCCGCCGCTGCTGCTGCCGCGCTCCCTCCCGCAGTGACGATGGCCAGAGCCTGCAGGTCATATTCTATTATGGCATCACACAGCAGGTGAGCACGCCCTGACGCCACGCTCCGCTGTGCGCGAGAGCGGCCGCCGCGCTCCAACGCTGTCGCTTCTGTGCTCCCCTTACCCACACCACGAGCGCTCCGGGCACTTGCCGCGCTGCGCTGGGCGCACTGCCTCACGGCTCTTGGCAGTGGCTGTGAAGTGCTGAAAACGTCGTCGCTTCTGCTGCGCGCTCTTGTGCGTGCATCCCAGACGGCGGACGCGCTTCGCAACCTTGACACGGCGTCCAACGCCGTCAAGCTGTGGGCCAAGTACTGCGCCAGACAGGTGAGGCCGGCGGCACGGCGCTGACAATCTCCGCTCCACTGCTTGCCCACGCTTGGGAGCAGCTGCTGCCGCTGCAGGCGGAGGTGCGGACGCGTTATCATGGCTCAGCGACAGCGCGTGCGGTTTGCTGGGCGCTGTGGCGGCGCCACCACGACCCTCCTGCTGGCCCTGCACTTGCGTTCGTGCCCGCATCACACGCTCTCGCGTGCACAGCCGAGTGCCTCCAAGCGCCGCAGATGCACTGCCCGCATTTTGACGGCGGACGTGCACTGAAACTGCTGACATTTTTGCTTACTGATGACACTTTGCCCATTCTCCCGCTCAGCCATATTCTGCACCCACCCGCCCTAAAGCGCCGCGGATCACCACTGCGTCTGACGGCAGGCATGTGCTGACACTTTTGCCGTCATAAGCGCGCAGAGTTTTCGCAGAAAACCGCTGAGAGTTTACTGAGAAAAGGGGTGACACTTCTGGCCGATGGCACTATCGCAGGCGGCGGAGGAGGACTTCCGCGGTCGCTTCAAGGCCATGTGCGTCATTGGCAACTGGGAGGAGTCGGGGCTCGCCGCAAACCTCAAGGGCTGGAACGGCAAGCCCGTGCTCATCACCAAGTCGGGCGAGACGTTCGCGGGGCAGGTGCGTGCTCACCTGTGAAAAAAATTATGCAGCGTGCTGTAACGCACCTGCCGTATTCAACTGGTTTGAACCAATTGTGATGCTTCTTGTGATGTTGGAGCGTGTTTGCACGCCCGCAAGAACGCACGCCAGCGGGGCACGCCCGTCAGGGGGCTCACATGGCACTTGTGCAATTACGCATTCCTTAGTATGGCAGGGCTTGCTTCCAGTGAAACTTGCTTCCAGCTTTGTCACAGCGGCGGCAAATTGCTCCTGTGTTAGGCACTCCGAGTAAGGGTTGAGCTGATAACCAACCAAAGTGCGTGCACTTTTCCCAAAACGCCTTCTGAATTTGTGGGGAACAGTGCAAAGGCCAGCATGGAATGGCAGCGGTTACGGCGCGTCGACCCTTGGCCAGGCCGCTTCTCAGCCGGGATGCCCAAGCCGCGTACGCGCAGCAGCCTGAACGGGCGGGCCGCTGCGGTGCTGTCACACGCCACCCCCGGCAATGACAGAGGCATAATCATCAGCAGCAGCAGAGCCCAGCAGACCCAACACCTGCTGCGCCAGATCGGCTTGCCCGCCTCATGCAGTCCGCAGCCTGCTCACGCTCGTGGTGACGCCTGTGTTTGCTGCTGCTGCTGCCACCGCTTTCCACTGGTGCACATGCTGGTGTGCGCCGCCCCGCTCCCCCCCCCCGGCCGCAGCCTGCCGCGGGCGGCGGCGTTACGTGCCTGGAGATGGACATCAACGTCCACCGATTCAAGTTCGCCGCCAAGAAGGTGCTGCACACGCTCATGGAGCGGTTCGAGGTGAGTGCGCGCGCTTCGCCGGCGTCGTGTCCCACCTGCTGAGCACTGGTTATGCCCACTTGAAGTTGAAGTTTCACTCGAAGTTGAAGTTTCACTTGAAGTGCGTTCACCGCGTCAAGTTTGCCGCCAAGAAGGTGCTGCACACGCTCATGGAGCGGTTCGAGGTGAGCGCGCGCGCGCACGCCACCTGCTGAGCACTTGCGCATGCCCACTTGAAGTTGAAGTTTCACTTGGAGTGCGTGCGTCCACCGCTTCAAGTTTGCCGCCAAGAAGGTGCTGCACCCGCTCATGGAGCCGTTCGAGGTGAGCGCGCGCGCTTCGCCGGCGCCGCGTGCCACCTGCTGGGCACTGGTTATGCCCACTTGAAGTTGAAGTTTGTGTACAAGTCATGGAGACCTGAGGGCATGTGGCGGCGGGCGAAGGTTCACTTGAAATGCGTGCTCGCGCGGTGTGCGGGCGGCTGCCGCACACACCGGTGGAGCGCTCTGACGGTAGGCACCGCGCAGCACCGCACCGCACACCTGCTGAGCACCCAGTGCGCCTACTTCAAGTGCGCAAGTACTTCAAGTGCTGAGAGCTTGCGCTGCAGCGCGGCGTGTGGCTGCTGCCCCTGTGGCTGCTGCCCCTGTGGCTGCTGCCCCTGCGGCTGCTGCCCCTGCGGCTGCTGCCCGTGTGGCTGCTGCCCCTGCGGCTGCTGGCCCTGCGGCTGCTGGCCCTGCGGCTGCTGCCCCTGTGGCTGCTGCCCCTGTGGTACACCACCCACAATGTGCCGTGGTGCTGACCCTGCACGGGCACCGTGCAGCAGGGGCAGCGGCCGCACCTCCTGCGCCTGGTTGCGAACGTCACCACATACTACGTGCCAGCCTCGCCCCAACTTAGCGCCGCACTGCCTCCCGCGCCCCGCCACTCTCTTTGTGACAGAAAATGGTGCTGAACGTGGGGTTCACCATAGAGGGGCGTGCGTCCGACGAGCTGCCGGAGGCCATGCTGGCCTGCACGTGCCTTAACTACCCCAGCCCGGCAGAGGCGGAGGAGCTTGCGGCGGTCGTCGAGGACGGCGAATGAGCGTCACTTCCACGCGCCGTTAGCGGCATCCGGGGGTGAGGAGTGTCCCCCCC
>JAULBY010026673.1:0-16877 GCA_032358315.1 Ophiocytium majus | reverse complement strand
CCCCCCCGCCGTGACTTGCAGGTGGGATATGACGCACTTTGAGTGTGACACCTGTCATGACCGCATGTGCGGCGTGCGCATGCACAAGCAGGGAGAGTCACTTCAAGACTGAGTGCCCAACTGGCTGTGGGGTGCACCAGTTTCTGTTGGCGGTGCTGTTGGGTGTCCAAGGGCGGGTGTGGTGCGCAGTTTCACTGTTGCTCACACAGTATGCCCAGTGATGGAGCTGTGTGTTGATGTCGCGTTGTTTCACCTAGGGCAGATTGCTGCCGTCACCGCTGGGAAGCGCAGCACAGTGCTGCAGCCGTTGCCGTTCGTGTCGTGGCAGGCAGGGTCGGCCTACCTGGGCTAGCAGTCACTCTCTGTTGATCACGTTGTTGTGGTGGTGTTCCCAATGGGGCCAAGCAGCACAGGTTTTGCGCTGGTTTTGCGCTTCCATGGAAGTTGCAGTGGCACTGTGCAAGGCTCCCACTAGGAACTGAAGGGTACTTGCGCCACAGCGCTAAGGTGTCCCCCCAGCCCGGGCTAGCCTTTGGCAAGCGGCAACCGCACCAGGCTGCCGCAGCGTGGCCTGTGATTGTTGTGTCATCACAAGCGTCAGTCAGTGCTCGTGGGTTCCATCAGTGCCGCTTGGATCCGTGTATGTGAGCACAGCCCTTTGGTATGTCGGTGAGAGTAGCCTTAAACGCTACCGGTACCAGTTGCTGTTGTGTGGGTGTGGCCAGTGAGAAGCGGGCTGTTATCCAGCCGCTGTGGCGCGTTGGCGCGCACGACCATATGCATGATGCCAGTGTGTCCTGCCAGTGCCTGACATGCTGCATATTATTTAGGCAGCACTAAATGGCAGCACGGTCCCTCGCCGACGGTGCGCAACTGCACAGTTGACTCTATGCTGTCACAACCGCGGTGTTGTATCCTGTATACGCTGTGCTGCTGCTGTGTGAGCGTGTTACACACCACCTGACAATAAGCAGCATATGACAGCCACACATGCATGCTGTGCTACGACGCGGCGGGTGGTGCAATCATCATTGGCCTGGCCGCAGTACCGTTTGAAACATGTCACCTGTAGAGGTGGCAGAAATACGCGCAGTGGAGCGTGCGTACATGTCTGATATGTATGCCGTACACGTGCTGACAGTGGTGGCTTATGCGTGCAGTACGTACCCACTTTAGCTCACGCAGTGATGCGAGCATGTACCTTCGGCATGTGTGGTCATGCTTGCTTGCCCACTCGTACGCCATGCGCTCCCACCCTGGAGGACCTGCGGTGTGTGCTCTGGATCTTTTCTGCGGAGTTGAAGTGTCAAGTTGAAGTTCGCGCAATGACTCAGACCTCCACACCACACTTCCTTTTGCTCTCAGCAGCGACTACAGCCATGCTGGCTGCTGCTGCGGGCGTGGCCCTGCTACTTGCGGGCGCCCATGCTTTCGCCCCCATCGTCCCTCGCAGCCACTCGCCAGCGCGCCTGCAAAGGTGGGGGTGTTGCAGTTGTGCTGCAAAAACATGCACACACCCCACAACCGCCAGCCAACGAAGCATCCACTGCTGCAGCATCCTGTGCGGCTCCGCCACTGTAGGTGCTCGTGCATACAGCAGCAGTTGCTGGCCGCCGACTCACGCAGTCTTTCGACACCCCACCTCCCCCCGCAGGCTAGCGGCAACCCTACCAGGCAGCTGCGATGGGCACGACCATCTGACGCACGCTGCGTCTGAGCGAGAACAGCAGCAGCAGCAGGCGGGCGTGGAGAGGCGGCAGTTCCTGGCGGCCGCAGCCAGCGCCTGCGCTGCGCTGGCGAGCGCCCCCCTGGCGGCTGGGGCCATCGGGGAGCTGCCGGAGACCGCTGGGCAGCAGAGGTTCGTTCAGCACGCGGTGCTCAACGTGCCCGACGTCGAGGTGGGTGTTGGCGGCCCTAAACCTACAGTAAACCTAACCAATCTCGCCATGTACTTCAGTACTTGGAACTCCTACGAAGTGTGTGTTCGTGCATATATATAAATGCATTTGCTGGCGGGCATGTGCCATGGCTTCATGTACGCTGGCATGCATGGCATGGGCCCGTGCACGGCCGCAGTGCGAATCAACAAAACTACTACTGCTGCAATACTACGTATGTATTGAGCGCGTGCTTGTGTACATGACGGCGCCAGGGGTGTGCGGGGCGGGTGCTGGTGTGGGCGGGGGGGAACGCTCGGCCTTGCATGGCACCCTGGCGGGTGACCTGCCTGCCCTGTCAGGTCGAGCCTTAGATAGCCTGCTGGCACCCGCTAGCCCTTTCTTTGTTCGTACACATACTTTGCCATGCATTTGCCTGAGCACCCAGTGACCGTGCTGGCATGCATGACATGGGCTCTTGCACGCCCACAAGTGCAGATAAACAAAACTACACTGCTGTAATATGTATCACAATGATACTAACCCAAGTACCTATGATATGACGTGCCCGACAACGAGGTGGGTGTTGGTGGCGCGCGGCGTCCGGTGTGCCGGTGCTCCGCTGCAGTGCGTTGCAACAGCTGCTGCAGTGCATCTTGTGGCTGCAAACATATTGCGGTTCCACTTGCGTTACACAGTGTGCGGCCTTGGGATGCCGCGCATTTATTTAATTGTGCAGCACCAGCCAGCAGCATTCTGTGCTGCCGTTGGGTGGCTGTTGTCTTGCAATGGCAACCGTCACCGTTCCCAGCCCTTCCCACGGGGCACCATTAGCCCTCTGGTGGCGGTAGGGTAGCGTGCCAACTGCTGGTAACAGCACCTGCACCCGACTGTAAAATTAACTGCTAAAAAAAAAAAATGTGCGTAAAAAAAATACAAAAATGTTGCCCATCCATTTCAACTAGCACCATCAATCAAGGTTCTTCAGCAGTGTTAAAAAAAAACAGCAAGCAGGGGACACCGCCACCAGTTTTGATGTACTCCCAGTGTTGTATGAGTACCATGGGTATGTGTCGCCCCTTATACCTGAGCAACCTTTGCACTCGGCCAGCAGCTGTCTGGTGCGTAGTTGCACAGCCCAGCGAAAAAAAAAAAAACACAAAAAAATGCAGCACATGCCGCCTGTGCGCACAGACGTGGCGCTGTTGCACCACATTATTGCTGGTTAATGAAATGTACGACCTACTGTAGTTTACGACCAAGGCATGTGTATATGTATGCCGTGTGTACAGCGTACACTTGGACTGCACCGCTTGCTATGCGCAGCATACGTGGCTCCCGACAAGAGCAAGCCCTATGTGCCGTGTAAAATGTGCTTCAGAAGTATGCCTGGCCGAAAAGCAAGCCACATGTGCCACATATATATACTTCTGAAGTCATATACCAGTATGCTGAAGTATGGTACCGGTGTATTTTGTGGCATGTACTACTATATATATAGTATATGGCTGGCGCACCCCGCAACCCTACTCACAACATAGCAGGTGTGGTGCTGGCGCTGCGCTGGCGTGCGCATGCACATATGGCGTACATGGGTACTACAGCGTAATGGCTTGCATGTATGCTTGTTCGAAAGCTTTCAGGTACTCGAAGCAGATCCTTTTGTAGCCCAGTTTTGGTGGTATGGTGCGCCGGTTTGATGACATGAAACCTTGCTGTGGGTGGGCAGTGTGGTCATGTACTTTAGAAGCACTTCGAAATACTATGTAGTGTGAGTTTGTGCATACATAAGTGCATGTGCTGGCGGGCATGCGGCATGGCGTCATGTACGCTGGCATGCATGGCATGAGCTCTTGCACGCCCGCAAGTGCAAAGTAAATGGACTACATGTATGGACACGTGTATTCTATATTATATTTGATTTATAATGTATTAATTTTTGACTGGATGGCGGACTCTGCACCCTTACTCACAAGAGAGCGGGTGTGGTGCTGGTGGCTGCGTTGATGCTGGCGTGCGCAGGCAGCAACCAGGGTCTATAGTGCACCAGTACCACACTTCAGCAGTATACATATGCATACCACAGTACTTATGAGGTATACATGTGACCTGGCTCAATTCACAAGAGAAGCGTGTGCTGTGCTGGTGTTACACTGACTGTGTTCTTGTTGCGCAGGCAGCAACGAAGGTTTTACACGGAGGGGCTGTAGACGGCTCACGCTTAGCGGTGCATGGCTTACACGTTATGCGTGGTATATCGGCCATACGATATGGCTCACACTAAACCACATACTGCACCAGTACTACACCTCAAGAGTATAGTCTGCACAAGTACTTCTACTGCTACAGTACTGTTCGCAGAAATGTATACTTCTAGAAGTACGTGTGTATTTATTTGGCTCAATTTACAAGAGAAGTGCTGGTGTTACACTGACTGTGTTGTTGTTGTGCAGGCAGCAGTCAGGTTCTACACGGAGGGGCTGTGTGCATGCCATGTGGCTCAAATATACTGTGTAAAAATTAGTTATACTGCTGTGTACTCCACCAGTAGTACACCTCATAAGTATACTTCGAGTATGAACACTAGTACATACTTCTGAAGTACTTCGGAAGTACAGAAACATGTGTATGTGGCTTGTTCAATTATGAGAGAGCGCGGGTGCTGCACTTTATGTTGCTTTTGTTTGCAGGCAGCGGTCAGCTTCTACACGGAGGGCATGGGCATGCGAATGCTGTGCAGCCGCTCAAGAAATACTTCACCAGTAGCACACTTCAAGACTGTACCTCAAGTGTGTATACCACTTGTAACAGGAACATACCTCGAATGACACCAATATGTCGAAGTAGGTATATGTGGCTGGCTCAATTGACAAGAGAGCGGGTGCTGCGCTGTCGTGCGCAGGCAGCGGTCAGGATCTACGCGGACGGGCTGGGCATGCGTACGTCGAAGTATACTACGGGTAGTACTTTTAACAGACACACACTTCAAATCATACCAATAGGTATACTATATATGGAAGTATGTGGCTGGCTCATTTCACAAGAGCCCTGCTGCTGTTACACGCTTGTGTTGTTGTTGCGCAGGCCGCGGTCAGGTTCTACACGGAGGGGCTGGGCATGCGTGTGCTGCGCAGCCGCTCAGACCGGGCCGCCAACACCAACACCACCTTTGTGGGCTTCGGGCCAGAGCAGCTCACCATACCCAAGGCCTTTGCACCAGGTGACTATATTCAAGTGTACATATGAGCATGTGTTCCTCAAATACTTCTGAAGTACTCAAGTATTTGAGTATGTTCAACATACCCAGGGGCTGTGCGCCTTTGTGGCCTTCGGCCCGGACAGCAGCTCACCATACCCAAGGCCTTGCGCCAGGTGAGTATACTCAAGTATAAATTCGACCACAAGCATACTTGGTATTCACATTTCTCCAGTGCTTCGAAGTATTTGAGTGTGCTCACCATAACCAAGGCCTTTGCGCCAGGTTAGTGTACCCGAGTATACATTCGAGTATGAGCATACTTGGTTTTTAGAATACTCGAGTTTTGAGTGTGCTCACCATACCCAAGGCATTTGCGCCAGATGAGTGTACCCGAGTATACATGCGAGTATGAGCATTGTTATCACACAACTCGAGTATTTGAGTATGCTCACCATACCCAAGGGCTCCAGGTGAGTCAAGTACAGTATACGAGCTGGTTTATAAAACACCCGAGTACTATGGAGTCCAGCGCCACCAAGTCTTAACGGCTGGTACGTGCCGGTGAGCTGGTTGGTGGGATCAACACAATGTGAGCGCGTCCCTTGTTTCAGGCATGCCACTCGATTTTTCAGTGCTCAAGTGTAGTCGAACCCACTTGGCCAAACTCGTCCGGCTGTGGACTTGTGGTGCGCATGTGTTGCAGCCACCCCCCAGACTACACGGACCTATGTGAAGTCGTCTCGGCTTTTCCTTCTTGTCGCACCTAAAAAGGTACCAGTAGTGTTATTTATTTGCACTTGGGGCGTGCAAGAGCCCATGACATGTATGCCAGCACGCTCACTGGTGGCCATGGCACTTGGCAAATGCATGACAAAGTATGTGTGCGAACAAAGAAAGGGCTAGGCCGTTCCAGCAGGCTACCTAGGGCTCGACCTGCCAGGGCAGGTCACCCGTAGTAATGCATGCGTGAGTAAGCAGCTTGGTGCCACTTGGATGGCCCCTCCAGGCGGGGAGCTGGTGGGTCCCTGTTACCTAGACATGAAGATCCAGCGCAGGTACCTAATTTTTTGAGTAGTCGGCACCTAGACATGAAGATCCAGCGCAGGTACCTAATTTTTTGAGTACTACTGCCGATGTAGTAGGTTGTGCATAGCATACATGGCGCGTCGTTACATGGTCACCCACCGTTCATAGCAGACCCAACCTCTCCAGGTGTCTTCCCCACACAACACCCTGCGGCTCTTGCACGCCCACAAGTGCAAATAAATAAAACTACTTATGAAGTACTTCTGAAGTACTATTCAAGTATGGATCATACTGTATGATACTACTTACATAGTAGTACTATGGTATCGTATGAATCCCTAACAAAGTTCACTTGCCACATCTTTTGAAGATTTAACAGTCACATGAGTACTTACCATCAATGATCTTCAAGTTTGAAGCTAATGGCATGAAGTAAATTTCAAAAAAATAACCAACTACATCAGGCCCTCTGCTACGGTTGCATGTGTGTTTTTCTGCAGGCGCCGGCAGGCTATGTGCCGATGTCAGCACACACATACTTCGAAGTACTTCGACGCACTTCCAGTACCAGGTAGTATATCAATAGTTCAGTTTACATGTATGTACTTCAGAAGTTTAATGTATTCACTTTAAAAGTATACCTATGTAATGTATGTACTTCTGAAGTATAATGTACTTCAAAAATATAATATTCTAGTACCACACGAACGCCTTGCAAAGCGGTTGCGTGTGCGTTCCTGTGCAGGCCACACTACTTGACGGCCCTTTCAGCCTGGAGCTTAGGTGCCCACTGATGTACACATGGCTCACATCACCTTGTACTATTAGATTTCCACATCACATTAGCTTTCTGCAGTATTGATGTGGTTACGTGTGCCTTCTCCAAGCGCGAGCACCTTTGCTCAGCTCTGTGACCGCTGTCACCCCAACCATGCTTCACGTCTATCCGAAAGCCATTATTGAGTTGCCTGGGGCTGGCGTGGGCATGAGCACCTCTCAACCCTGGCTTTTCTTACCAGTGACTACAGTATGATGTACTATATGAACTCCCTATAAAATGTGTATGTGCGCCATGTGCAGGCGTCAGCAGCTTTGCGGAGTATGGGCGACACTGCTTCCTGGAGCTGGTGTGGCCCCCCTGGCACATGAGCACATCCCATTCCCATCTTAAAGTCACCAGTGACTACAGTATCATTGTACCACATGAACTCCCTATAAACGTGATCATGTGATGTGTGCTAAGTGCAGGCATCAGCACCTTCGTGGAGTACGGTGTACACTTCAGCCTTGAGCTGGTGTGGCGCCCCTGGCACATGAGCACATCTCAGTTCTAAAAGTCATCAGTGACTTCATTTACCACACGAACTTCTTATAAACATTTGTGTGTGTGCGTGCCATGTGCAGGCGTCAGCAGCTTTGCGGAATACGGTGGACACTTCAGCCTGGAGCTGGTGGGCCCCCTCACGCCTGCGGCGGACGGCGAGCTGCCTTACTATGACCCTGGTGACGGCGTCCAGTACATACAGATGGGTGTTGACAACTACCGGATAAGCAAGGTCATTGCCAACGGGGGGGAAGTCATCTATGGCTATGGTAAGCTGCGTGTTTTTTAACGATGGTTTGCCTGCAAGTTGAAGTATGTGTAAAATGTCTTGTACCCCAAACTTCACATGCAGATGAACAACTACCGGATAAGCAAGGTCATTGCCAATGGGGGGGAAGTCATCTATGGCTATGGTACGCTGCGTGTTTTGCTAGTTGAGCCGCACACCACTGTGCCAGTACCAACGCCTAGTGGCAAAGCAGTCACCCGGTTCACTCAATGGCTAAGTTGTGGGTATCTTTTTGGTGGCTGCAAAAGTATCTCACCCCGTCCCCCTCTCTACATTGTTTTGCGTTGCCAGCAACACCAACTGCAAGTGAGCACTGCGGCATGGCATAGCGGTTTGGCTACGAGTACATCATACTTCCGAAGTACGTTATACATGTATCGCTATACATGAAGCATGATGCGTTATGATTATACTTGCGGTGAGCGTGGGGGCATGGCACATTTGTGATACACTACCGCAGAGTTTCAGAGAGCACGGCGTGTAGTGGCGTTGCACGACATATAACCGGAAAGACTAATAAATATTACCGGTAACACATGTGGTGCTAGTGCACTGGTGTGCACATGTGTCAGTGGCCTTTTGTGCGACTAGTGCCATGTGCTGTCGCGGCAGGTGCCTGCTCTACAGCACCTGCGCTGTGCACAGTACCTGACGACACTGCAGCACATGTGCATATGTCTACTTGCTGTGGTCTCATGTCAGGTGCAACATGAGTGTGTTGTAGTGCATTGTGACCACTGCCGAGACTGCATCACCAGCAGCATTTGGCTGACCCAACACTGCCACTGGTGTTGCTGCCGCCGCTGCTGCCACTACCGCCGCTGGTGCCACTGTTGCCACTGCTGCTACCACTGCTGCCGCCGCCGCTGTCACCGCTCCTGCCGTCGCCGACCACTGCTGCCACTGCCGCCGCCGTTGCCACTGCTGTGCACACCTACGCTTACACGTGCGTATATACTGCATGCACGTGGTTTGTAAACATATACATGTATATACCACTGCTGCGCACACCTGTGCTTACACACGTGTACGCACTGCATGTACGTGGTTTACATACATACACATGTATGTACACACTATGTTTCTCCCAGGCTACCTGCAGATCATAGCCCCTGGCGGGGTGAAGCTGAATGTATTCAGCGGTGTGAGGCGAGACCCCATGATGTTTGTTGCTATCAAGGTGTCGGACCTAAAGAAGAGTATTGCCTGGTACAGGGACGTGCTGGCCATGAGCGAGTTCCCCTACCCACGGGTGAGTGCATTACTGTATAACATACTTGAGTACAAAATGCATGTACTTCGAAATATACATCTACTTGTATCAACGTACATGTGCACATATTCCTTCCACATGTATGGGTACATACGTGCTGGGCATGAGCGAGCTCCCCTACCAAAGGGTGAGTGCATTGTGCAACAAGTGTGCTGATGTCAATGTACACACATGTACTACGTATACTTTTGAATACAGAACTACCTAGTAGTACATAGGGGTGTAAGGGTGTCGGACCCGAAGAAGAGCATCGCCTGGTACAGGGGTGTGCTAGGCATGAGCGAGTGCCCCTACCCAGGGGTGAGTGCATTGTGTACACAAGTCATGTACTTATGCCAATGTACATACATGTATAGTTTTGTGTACTGCTTCAAGTAACTCCAAGTAGTACAGGTAAGTAACTCCAAGTAGTACCAGTAAGTAACTCCAAGTAGTACCAGTAAGTAACTCCAAGTAGTACCAGCACCTGCTATGGGTCTTACTTGAAGAGCATACATACACACATGCGCTGGGCATGAGCGTATCCATGGGTAAGTGATTATGCATGTGTACCTACATGAATCTACATACTACAGTAGTACTTCAGAAGTACATGTATACACGCGTGCTCTATACAACGCATGGATGTGAGGTAAGTGGCAGCTTTACGGTGCACACACTGCCCTTTGCCCTCTCTCACTTCCCGAGCACAACGTAGCCGAATATCTTCACACCCGCCCATTCCTTACACCTTCTGCTGCCATCACTCAACCCCATTCTTTTTTTGCCACCGCCACCGCCCCTCAAACCCCCGTTCTGGTTTTTGTCGCAACAGGGGTGGGGGGCGCCAGACAGTGTGTTTGAGCCAAAGCAACCAAAGGACTCGGTTTTCATGGCCTACGATGCGGACGGCGCTGGCGCTGTAATATTATTAGCTTATACTTCAAAAAAAGTACTTTGGGATACAGTGCACTCGCGATTCCAATCGCTTTGATTTAGTGCGGTATGCGGTTTAGTGCGGGGTCCAGAGACCTGTCACAGACTACATGATATTATACAAACGATACACAAGGCCTTTTATGATTTAGTTATGATTTAGTGCGGGTCTTGCTTCAGTGCGGGGTGCTAGCGGGTTGGCACTTCCCCGCACTAAATCACGAGTGCTTTGTATGTGAGGTAGATGGCAGCACACATGATTGCACATGTGCCCTTTTCGAGCATAACCGTTTCCCAATTCTGGTTGTCATCGCAACAGGGGCGGGAGGCAACAGACAGCGTGTTTGAGCCAAAGCAACCAAAGGACTCTGTGTTCATGGGCTACGATGCGGATGGCGCCGGCGTGCTGCTCATTCCCAGGGAGAGAAAAGACAGGGCACCCATCAACATTGGCAGCGCATATGGGTGAGCTCAAGTGTCCCTGGGTGCCTCAGTGCTGCTGAGCATGTGCGCGCCATGAAGCTGCGCCTACCACTAGTGCACATACATACTTTTTGGAGTATATGGTATTTATACATACCGAAGTGTACACAGCAACCCAGGCGCAGCGCCTATGGGTGAGCACAGGTGCTGTGGGTGGTAGTTCTGCTGAGCATGTGCGCACCATGAAGCCGCACGGTGCCACTATTGCACATGTACCTGGGCTCAGTCACCTTTTTGGCTTCTTTCACATATGTACTTGTGAAGTACATGAAAACTCATCTAGGAGCGATAAACGCTAGGTCTCCCTACCGGCAGGGGCCGTCACCCTGGGCGGACCCGTGCAAGGGCATGAACAAAGCAAAGACTTGCGCCTACTCAGGGTTGTCAAATCAAGTCTCGCACCTACCGAAGCGCGGATTCCATCATGGAGATGTGGTGCGTTCAAGTGCGGGCTGCAGGCACCGTGGCTGAAGCAGACTCACTTGTATCGGAGTTGTGGCATGTACCGGTATATACATACATATATACTTCTTGAAGTATATGGTATTTATATATACTGAACTGTACGCAGCAACCCAGGCGCAGCGCCTACGGGTGAGCAAAGGTGCTCTGGGTGGTAGTTCTACTGAGCACATGCGCACCATGAAGCCGCACGGTGCCACTATTGCACATCAGTACTTGTGAAGGACATGTGTATACTGAAGGATATGTATGTTCACGGCATTCCAGACACAGCGCCCATGGGTGAGCTCGCATGCCTTTGGGTGCCAGTTCTGCTGAGCATGTGCGCACCATGCTGTACCTACCACTGGTGCACGTATATACTTTGAAGTATACTTCAGTATTTATAAATATGTATATGCCGAAGTGTTTATCTGTACCCATGAACATTGGCTGCGCCTGTGGGTGAGCTCAAGTGCCTTCTGGTGCCAGTTCTGTTGAGCACGTGCGCACGATGAAGCTGCACCTACCATTAGTGCACACATACACTTCGGAAGTATATGGTTTGTGTATACGGAAGTATATGTGTGAAGTATATACAGTATACTATATACGGTATTAGGTACTGAAGTGTATGTACTACTGGTATACCGGTATACCGATGTATACACATGTACACAGCAGCCCAGGCACAGCGCCTATGGGTGAGCTCAAGTGCCGCTAAGTGCGTCGGTGCTACTGAGCATGTGCGCACCATGAAGCCGCGTGCAACACTAGTGCACGAATATATTTTGAACTATATGGCATGTATGTACTGAGTATACTTGGAAGTATATGTGTACACAGCAACCCAGACACAGCGCCGATGGGTGAGCTCGCATGCCTCTGGGTGGCAGTGGTGCTGAGCATGTGCGCGCTGCGCGGACCACTGGTGCACATGTACTCTGTGTAGTATACTTCAAAGCATACATATGCACACATATGCATACATACACCTGGAAGTGTACTGTATATATTATATTCTATACACATACATATACACATATTTGCTTTGTTCACCCCCTTGCACGCGGGTCACCCCAGGGTGCAGGCCCCTACCGGTGGGGACACCTACTAGTAAAGCTTATCGCTCCTATATGAGCTTTCATGTACAGGTGCACAGCAACATATACATATACATATATATACTTCAGAAGTATATGACATAATATATGCAACAATATGTATATATGTATATGCAACAATAAATGCAACAATATATGCAACAATATATATAAAATGCTACAATACACATGTATATGCAACATTATATAAATATAAATATGCAACAATATATATATACACAGTATACATATTGTTGCATATATGGTATCATATACTTCGAAGTATATATATATATATATATGTACACACTGTATATATACAACATATACACACACTACCAGTAATATAATATATGACACCTATGGTCAGCTTGCAAAGTGCACCGCCAACACCAATGATGTCACTACAGTAGCTACATCACATGTTGGTGCGCGCCATGAAGCTGTGCCGACCACTAGTGCACATACACATGTACTCAGCAACCCAAACACCTATTATTGACTGTGGGTGTCAGTTCTCCTGTCCCATGAATGGCGCGTGTGTCAGCAGTGCACAATGTATGCAGCCCTCCCAGACACAGTGTACACAGCAACACAGACACTCATTGGCAGCTTGCAGCGCACCGCCAGTCAATGATGAAAACTTCTGGTAGCATATCACTAGCTACATGACATGGTGTTTGCTGGCCCGCTCGTTTCCCACGGCACATGCAGTGCGCCGGGTCGTTTCACAGTGTTATTGGCACAGAGTTGCCACACATTGCCGCTTCTTTCTGTATTTCAACTGATGCACCGTTCCACTATCCATCCTCTGCTGCACTGGACATGCTAAAACTTTCACCCATGTGACAGGTGGAGATTCTGTGGACAGCACCGCACCCTGTGCTTTTAAAGGAGCTCGGCCATTTTGGGGTTGTCTCGGGCATCTTGCATCAACTTCCAACTTGCACAAGCTCCACACGCTCCAAAGACTTGTGGGACACTTTTTTACACGTTTAGCATGTACTGCTACTACTGTAGTATTAACTCCACATCACAATATCTGATTTTCACCATTGATATTATTGTAGTAGACATGAAGTAAGTAACACCCTCGCCACCCCTAATCCCACTCCGCCCCGTTGTCCTGCCGCCCCCCCCGGTACCCCCCCCTAGCAAACTGGGCATTCTGGCTTAGTACTAACTCTAGTTGCAAGTGACCAGTTTTGGAACTACACAAAGTAAGCCCTGCGCCACCGCTGAACAAAGTCACCGCTGTGCCACTGCTGACCCCCATCCGCCCCGCTGTCCTGCCCCCCCCCCCACACAGCAAACTGGCCATTCTGGGCACCAATGTTGAGGAGGAGGGCAGGCGCATAGGCGCGGCTTACGCAGGAAAAGCCCCTGGCACCGACACCTCTGTCGCGGTCACGGCAGACCCTGATGGCTACACGGTGGTGCTGGTGGAGTACGCAGACTTTGCCAGAGAGCTCTGAGGGCCTCTTGTCTGCAAAAGGGTGCAGCTTTTCGTGGCCAAGGGGCGCAAGGCGGAGTATGCAGCCTTTGCCAGGAAGCTCTAGAGGGCCTTTGGCTGCAAGAAAGGTGTAGCTTTTCATGGCCAAGGGGTGCATGGGTGCAGCCCTTGGTGGTGAAGCGGTTGTGCTTGCGGAGTATTCCTTCATTTGCAGGGAGCTCTGACAGCCTGTGGCCGTGAAACGGTGCCGTGTTTCATGGCCAAGGGGTGCAGTGCCCCCTCAAGTGCGACAGTTAGGTGCCAAATGGCGGGAAGTGGGTGTGCGCATTGGAACCGTTCACGGTGAAAGGGTCATCACTGGTAGCGGCGCTAGCAGCTCGTTTTGACGCACGTGGTAGCGGCGCACCCAGCTGGCGAGCGGTAGACAGCACATATCGCAACACGTGTAGCCATGCCATTTCATGTGGATAAATATATGGTGCCAGTACAGGTCCGGTCATGTCCAAATCTGCCTCTGCACTTTTTGCATTGATTTCCGTGCTGGTATCATTAGCCATTCATGCGCAGCTGGCACCTGCTAGCGAGCGGGCGCATCATTCCATGGGAGGTGCTACATGTGTCCATATGAATGTACTTGAGGTAGGTACTTCTTGAAGTACTTTAACTTGAAGTGGGTCACAGCCAGCACATACCGCACGCTCAGGGGGGGCACCTGTCCATCCTGAGAGCCATTCCTAGCGGCAACACCCTGCTGCACCCATCCCCACGCCACCACCAGCAGCATTAGACAGTGGTGCCATCAATCATCTACGGTTTTTGGACAGGGCAGCAGGGGTTGGCGGTGGGCTGCAAGTTCGCCAAATACATATGACTCTGGTCGGTTTCCCGTGCGCCAGCGTGCACAGCGCATAGTGTGTGCACGGTTTGCCACAGGTGCCACGGGCGCGGTGGTGTGTGGCTGCGAATTGCTGCTGCTGTGTCCGTGAGTGTCTTGTGTGACAGCAAATGTTGTGCTGTGCCAGACAGCGGGCCACCGCAGGTGTGCGCGGCGGTGTGCGATACCCGGAAGCCATAGTGCACCGTACCACTTGTACTTGTACTTCGACATTAAAGCACTTGCATTATAGTGTACCGTACCTCTTGTACTTGTGCCAGAGTAGTGCTGCAGCAACATGCTAGGCTGCTTGTGATGGGGTGGGGGCGCCCTCAAAGGCCACTGCCGTGCTGTCCCTACAGTACGTGGTTCGCCACGTGACACAACTCTAACTATATGTGACTTAGTGGCTCCAATGGTGTGTGTTTGGTTTGTACAGTTTGAGGCAACCAAGTAGACCTAGCGCTAGGGCCGACAGCTCTGGGCATTGAATTGGTGCATCCTCTAAAGTAGCCTAAACTCCTTATTATCAAAATTTTTGAAGATGCAGTAACCGAGTACTTGAAGTACATTGCAATGACATCTCAGGCTGGAGACTGTGCACGGGCTTGACCATTTTCGCGCTGTGTTAAAGCCTGCCACAATTGCTGTCTCAGATTGTAACATAGACTCTCGGGCAGTTGACGGGGCAGTGCCGCATGCTGCAAGTACCACGATGCTGTAGCTATAGCTGTTTGCTCGCCTGGTGCTGGCACGCTCCTGCAAACGCCAGCCCCGCTGCTGGTGCCACCCCTCGTGTGCTGGCATGTACCACCAGCCTGTTGAATGTTTACTTCAGAAGTACTTCTGAAGTACTAGAAAAGGTACATGTAAACATATGATATCCACACCTTGCATGGGTACACAGCCCGGTAGTGCGGCCTGTACCGGTGGAATGGAAAGACGTGAATTTTTCGGCCGCCATACATGAGCAATCACATGTGCGTATGACTCTTCGATGCGGTTATTACCACACTATTTAGACCGGGACATTGTTTACAAAATCAAGGTATGTGCACATACTTCAGAAGTACATATATGCTGCTGGGAACCAAGGCGTTCCTGACAAGTGCTACCCTCAACCCAGAGACTCAACACTGACGTACATGTATGAGCAACTTGCTGCTGCAGTGTTTGATTTATGCATCATGATGTACTCAATAGTAAGTTAAGTCTACTTTCCTGGTGCCCATAATGTTGTGGTATGTCGCCACCCGCTGTGTGTGCGGAATGCCGCCGGCTGTGACTGTACTTGGACGTGCACTCGCGATTTAGTTCGCTTTCATTTAGTGCGGTATGCGGTTTAGTACGGGGTCCGAAGGCCTGCCACAGACCACATAAATCTATATACTATTAGTAGTACTTCAGAAGTAATGATAGGCAATGCCCCATCTGATTGAGTGCGGGTTCCGCTTCAGTGCGGGGTGACAGGGGGGTGACACTACCCCACACTAAACCACACGTGCGCTGTAGCTGCATATATTTGGCAAGTTGCACTGGAGGGTTTGCGAGAGCCACTGGCCTGCAGGGCACCGGTCACACAAGCGGCATGAAGCAACAGCCAAGCGCGCTACCTCAGAGGCACTCACATTTAAACCATGGTAAAGCCAAGAAATGTCACAAGCAGTGCTGGATAGCCGCCAGGCTGAACCTCGACATGCCAGGGCACGTCGCCTGCCATGGCTGGGTTTCCTATTTGCTTTGAAAGCGGCGCGCTCACCACTCCCTACGCCTGCACCCGCCCCGTAAACCGCTGACACCGCCTTGCAGACGAGCACCGTGTCACAGCGCTGTCACTGCAGAGGGACAGTGCCACATGCAGTGCAGTGGACAGTCTCACGCGAATGCGCTGGAAATGTAGCAGCAGGCAGGGCAGCAGCAGCGATAGCGTATGCCGCTCTGAGCAGGCAACAACACATGACGACAAGCTACTTTAATATCGGCCGTGCAACGCTCACATGCCCGCCACATTGTCATTGATGGTGCTAGCGCCAAGTGTGCACAAAGCCTCCGTGCCGTGTGTCTGCACACGCTCGTTAGACACATGTGCCTGCATGCTTGCCACAACCGACGCTGCCGCGCCCGCTGTGTTGAGCTTGTCCCTGTTTTCGCTGTTGCAAAAGGCCAGGTTGCGCACGGCCCATGCGCACTGCCCCTGCACGCCAGCATGAGAGACATGCGCTCGCATGCTCGCCACCACTGCCTCGCACGCGCCTGCCGCACCGAGCTTCTCCTGGTTGCTGCTGTTGTCAGAGGCCAGGATGCGCACGGCTGATGCACATTCCTCCTGCACGCTGGCATTGGAGATATATGCCTGCATGCCCGCAACCACAGCCTCACCCGGGGTCCCAACATCCCCCCCCCCCCCCCCTACATGCGCACTCCGAAAATCGGCATTTTTAATAAAAAAGTATTGGCAAGTATTACTCGGCCCCCTATGATCCATAAAAGTATTAGAGTGCATATTTGGCGAGCACGTTCCAATGAGCACGGGCAATGCAAAAAATTACCAAATTAATACCAAAATATTGCCGTTGTACAATACCTGCAGCCTACAGCAGTCCAGGTGCCTGCCACAGCA